>JAZBGX010001325.1:4915-19286 GCA_037414775.1 Zonitis immaculata
TATCGTATAATTAAACTTTCAGCTTTTATTTGACTAATTTCATCTGATTTGTGGTTATAAACTATCAAAAATTGAAATAATTTATTATTAGAATTCGAGATTAGAGTTGAATTAAAGCAGCTTTTTTTTCAACAAAAAAAAAAACACCAACTAACTAACTAACTGTGATACTGAGCGACAAAACTAACTTACTTATTTGATTAAAGTCCCAAGTTCCCGACGGATTTATAGCGAACTTGCGAACTCCTCAAACAGTTCAAGAGACTTAATTGATTTCTCAATGCACTCAAATTACGATTATATTTCCAATTTAAACTAAACACTACATTCATATTATAAAAAAAATCTCACATTAAAAAAACAATAACAAACTATAGGTATAGTTAGTATGGAGAATGAACGAAAACGACATTGATGTTTCTATTATGGTATCCTGTGATCCGTACTATAAGAATCTCTACTGGGGGGAATTTTAATATTTAAAAGGAAATAGGGCAGACATTAATCAGTCAAACTGGAGAGGATAATTTGTGTTTCATTTCAAATTCTCTTCTTGAAATATTAAAAAGAAATCTTTACCGAAGCCTTATACACAACAAAAAATATTTATATCATCAGTTAAAGCATGTAGGGATGTTGGATGTACGCACGCCTGATCTGATAAAACATCTAGTTTTTGATTAATTTATAAAAACATTCGTATTTGAAATATTAAAATATATTTTTGTAACTGTCGGTTGATTTCATTATTTTGGAAATTTTGGGGGATTGATGAAATAAAATGCGCAAGAGAAACATTTAGGGCTTGATTAAAATAAATCTATTCTATAGACGCCAACTTTTATACTCTTGCTTATACACGCTTTGCATATTATAGACTTATTTTCGTTATTCTATACGTTGGTATAACGAGTGTATCACGCTAACTCCTCTCGAACTTGGCTTTGCTTTGGAGAACATGATACCATAGCTAAGTTCATAAGGTTAGAATATAGTGGCTGAAACAAGTTCGCCGTCAATTGCGAGGAGAATTACTGTGATACACTCGTTA
Source organism: Zonitis immaculata (assembly GCA_037414775.1). NCBI lineage: Eukaryota > Metazoa > Arthropoda > Insecta > Coleoptera > Meloidae > Zonitis > Zonitis immaculata. The sequence goes on from JAZBGX010001325.1 coordinate 5,967, forward strand.
TATACGTATATCCATTATAATTCCACATGAAATAGCAAATACAATACAAAGTTCCTTATCGTGGTTAAGTGCAAGTTCATCGCTATATCGTTCCTGTGTTGTCCTTTTCCGATGAGATATTTTACGGTTAAAAAGGATGACTCCTCTTAGTTGACCTCCATTCGCACATAAACCCTATGATTGTAGGTCTTATCAAGATTTACTACTATCCAACTTTTAATACAATTGAATTCTTTAATTATTATTATCACCATCATCATCATCATCATCGAATATAATTGAATTCGACAATTTACATATTGTGGAAAAGTTTCTTTCAAGAAGAATAATGTAAATTTACGTTTAATTATAACTTTTGGAATTTAATTAATTAATTTTTTTTTTTTGTGTTGTTGCCCTGCCATTAATTATAAATTGAAGAAAGCCAAATATTTATCTCGAGTTCTTATTAAATTTGAAAAATTAGAAGATCTTTCAATATACCTTAACATATAATCATAATATATATAATAATAGGTCGAATTCATTTTGTTACGGTTACGGTTGTTGTTCGAAATCATATTTTCTGACCTTAAATTATTTATCCACAAATTTGCTTTTACTTTTCAAAGAAACTCGATCTAATTCCATTCTTTTCCTATTTTAATTCAGTGCTCTTTACATTTTAATTAAAAATTAACGGCAAAGCATCTTTTTAATCTTATAATTTTCTTCTTTTTTTTTTTGTTTCATTAAAATGCATGTATTCACCTTTTCTTATCGTTTTTGGCTTTGCAAAAAGCTTTTACCAAACTAAACATAAACCACCAAACCATCTGTTATAAAAATTCTTTCATAAATGTTTGCTTTTGTAATAGGGATCCATCGACAACAACAAAAAACAAAAAAACGACAGACATAATATTGTCACATTTCTAGATACACCCAAAAATATCCAATACTATATGGAGAAGGGATAGAAATGCGAGATTTGATTAGAAAAAGGGTGATGTGCTTGTATTTTTTTTTCGTGCAATGGCGACAACAACATCCTAGACGATTGTCATGACATGATAGTATAGTGGTCGTCTTTGCTATCGTCCCGTTTATCACAAACCACTTCAGTCAGGATGATCTTCTTATAGTTACACTCGTCGACCAGAATAACAATGCCCCCTGCTCTTATCGATAGCGAACAACCCTCTCGACTGTTTCTTTATTCTTTTCTTTTGACGATGTTCTCTTCTGTTTTAACAGTACCACAAAAAAGTATATGGAAGGTGTGTGTGTGTGTGTAGGGCATTATATCCACCCTATAATATATTGATTTTGATGAATTGTAATTTCAGTTTTAACATTCACCAACTCTCTATACCCCACTTTAATATTACTCGATTCAATTTCCATCGTCTTAAAAATCGCTAAGAAATAAATTCTTATTCGACCATAATAGACGATATTTTGTTTGTATATATCCAGTTAATTACATTTTAAACTCGCACTTAGTTTGCATTATTCCAAATATGAATTGGATAATTCGATTTCAGTTTTCTTTTCGAAATATTTCATCCACCAAAACAATATTGAATTAGAGATTGCCCCTCAAATGAATTCTATTGAACCTTTCTTAATATTAACAGAAAAAGAAAGGAAAGAAAAATAGAATGGATGCAATAGCAAAATTGGCACAAGATTACATTATCTTTAATAGGGACAGGCTGTGGATGTCAAATGATGAAATTGACAGTATGGCCCTTTATTCAGAATTGGACAAGAAATAACCCTCCCCCCTCCGTTTCGATCAATAAACCACACATGTCATTCGAAAGAAACATTACAGATGATGATTCTTCAATGTTATTTCCATCGGTTTTTTCTTCGACCTTCTATAGTTTTGGATCTCTCAAGAGACAATACCAACACACACACACACACACGTCTGATAACCGATAATTTGATTGTTTTAGTTTTTCACTGGTTATTGTCTATCTACTTTTTTTTCTCTCTATTTCAAAGACAATTCAGCAAATTGAAATCTGGCATTAATCTTGTCATATGATGATTTCCACGTTACAATCAGTCTTTTTTTTGTTGTTGTTGTCGAATTTGTTTTTATCGATTTTATTATTATAATAATTATAATAGATCGTATCTATTAATTGGAAGTCGAATTTTGCGACAAATCTACTTGAATTGAGATTAGTAAGTAAGTATTTGTAAAAGAGAGGTGGATCTACATATAAATTTAGAGATTAAAATGCAAAATAGTCCCTATTAATGGAGAACTCACTTGGAATTGTTAAATAGAAGGACAAATGTGACCGCGATCAAAGAATGACCATATATGTAGATTAAATATCGAAAATTATCGAAAATTTGCAATTTCCATCATATTTCATCATATATTTATAAACATTATACATTTGGCGGAGAGTTATCAAATTGAATTAACTTTAAGTCACCTTCCAAATTTCTATTAAACTTTTAGAGGAATTTGACGTATTTCTGTACCAAAGTTTCAGATTTTTCCAATCGAACTTTTATACGAAAATTATTACATTTTCCCAACTTTTCCCAAATTTTCCAAAAGTCATATTTGAGAATTTCAAATTATATTCTCAATATTTCCCAATATCAGTACGTATATTACATCTAAGTTTAATATTATTTTATTGCTAAAGCAAGCAATCTTTATCTATTTTAATTGGTTAAGTTAGGAAGTCAATTTCCAAAATTAACAACCTGAAAAAGATTGTTTTATTGGCAATTCAATGAGATTTAAAAACTATTTAATTTTATTCTGTAATATTAAGATTCATTGTTATTTGTGCAAGTTTTCATCGACAATTTCGCTCTTGTTTTATTTGTTGAAATGCTTCAAATAACACCAAATATATTATATCTAGTTGCATTTTTTTGTAGGCAGTTTTTTTTTGTTTGTTTGTTTGTTTGTGGAGGGTTGTTTAGAATATTTGTGCGTTATTTTAACACATTGTGTTGTATTTTTTTTCCACAAATATTAATTCGTGTTTAATCGACCATTTTTATATACAGAAAGTGCTGTGAAAATTTTCTTTATGAATATATTAAATTACTTTTTTTCCTCCATTGTTCGACCAGTAGAATACAACTCAATTAGTTGACTTTATAGAGCTTAATTTTAATTTTCTCTTGATTAAACAGCCTGACATTTTTTTTATCTTTATTTTAAATACATCTAATTATGATGAGACGGAAAATGATAATTTTATGTGTATAATTCATAAGCGCCCGGACTTGGCTTTTATTAATGGTTGTAATATTTTATTCCATTTTAAATTTATAGCCTGGAATAAGTCGTTAATTTCAAGTTATCATTGAAATTTATCAATAATTTTTATTCGTATATCGAATCCTTCAATTTTTTTTCTTTTTTCTTTTTTTTGTTGCGCAATGAAAATATTAGACTGCGACGCCCCTTATTTCTTTCAGGCAAAGGTAATATATCATCAAAGGAATCTTTTATCGGGGTCGTCTGTATTCTATATGAATATTTTTATTCTTCTGTTGAGTCCTTGATGTCGAAAATACTTTGACAAAAGGGCGTCGTTCAAAATCATGTATAAAACGTTGCTACGTCTTCGAATCGACGTTGGATATTTCCAATTGTATAATTCAAGTTTTTTTTTTTTGTTTTTTTTTTTTGCAATTTAAATATGTTTCCTAGAGAAAATCGATTTTATTCTATAGATATTATGAATCAATATGGAAATTTTGATCAAGATTGAATAATTTTCCGGTCTAGTTTTGTGATATAGACAAATGTTGCCATCAGAGAATATGAGTTTGAGCTTCAGAAAGCTTTCAAATCAAATATATCCATATCTATTTACTGCTAACTCTGCATTCTCTAAGTAAAACGGTACACTATAGATATCTTTAAATAGACAAGTAGGTACTTAAGTATATTTGGGTTGTTTAAATTTTTATAATTTAGAATTATTCATTACCAATTGAAAAAGGAGGAAAATCCGAAAAAACGCTCCCTTTTTCTTTTTGGTTTCTTGCCATTTATTCATTTATTTGTGTTTCTGTAGTGATGTTGACATTCTCAAAAGTTCTTGGTAATTGCATTTCCTCTTTGTACTTTGAATTTGTATATTTTATTGAATTTATTCGAAATAGTACAGTTGATCTGTTTTCACCGTCTACTTTCTAAATCCCTTTTTTGTTGCCAATTTTCATTTGGAAAATTACAATTCCTTTACTTTGATAAAAAGGAAATATCGACAAAGAAAAACCAATAACAAATATACAGAATATCCCAAATTTGTTGTAAATTGTAGGGCGTGGGGGAGTACCATTGCGCAATTGCACCACTTTCTAGACTATATATTGCAAAAATGCTAAGCTATAGTCGCAGCAATAAATCTTTGCATTAAGTTCATTTATACTCACACTTAGTCACGACAAAAGTTTGACATGCGCCTTAAAAATACGAAGCCGTACACTATTGTAGTCCTATTTCACATTATTAACGCACATGCCAAACTGTTGTTGTAGTTTAGTGCAACTAAAGATGGCATAAATGTAGAGATTTACTGGTCCGACTATAAATGGTGCAATGCTAATATTATTGATCATTAAATCGCTGACAATTTGTGGACATCTTGTATTTTGTGTGTTGTTTTATATAATAACGATAGATATTTGAGTTGGTCTGCTGACACATCCAGAATTCGAAATTAATCAGTTATGCTGGTAACGCAACTATAGAGAGAATTATGTTGGAGCCCATATAGACCCTTGGGATCTCCTTTGTTCATCCTTTTTCATCTTAGCCTTTGATAACTATAGATATAATCGTTCTATCTTTTTTTTTACATTTTGTCACCAAAAAATTTCTATGTGATTTATCTGATTTGTTTTGGAATCTGATGTTGTATTAGAAGAGATATTTCCGAAAATCACCAGATCATTGAGATATTATTGTGTTATATACCTATGTTGATTGATGGTTCCGTTTAAAAGCACCTCATTTACACTTATGGCTTTTACAATTTTAGATACAACAGTGGTTGTCGTTCATAGAGAATTTCAACATACCTACATCAAAACGATGCCACTTTACAGTGATATTAACATTTGTGACAAGTAGAGATACCTCAGGACCATTAACAATTTCACATTTAATTATAGTCCGGTTTACGGTTCTCCATATAATTTCATTATAGACTGTTTGATGTCTCGATTACTAATTGACCCTAATAACGTTGAGCAGCGACATGAGGCGTTATTTTATTTACCACAGATCAGCAAACTTTACATTATTGAAAATAAAAACGATAGAGAGACGAAAACAAAAAAAAAGTGATTCACACAGTTTTTATTGAAATATTTCGCAATACATTAGCGCAATCTAATCATTTATTCAAAATTGATTTGTTTAGAAATAACATTTCCATACTTATTCTAAGTGAATAGAAATGATTTCCACATTTATATCTTCCAATAAGATTTGAAAGTCGTTCGGGAAGATTATTTTTCGGATTTCCGTTCAATTCACTATACCTATACTGAAGTTTTGTAAAACAATTTTACAATATTTGTTATATACATATACATATATATGTATATAACGTAACACATCTTTTGAAATATTGGATTTATGAAAATAAAACGAAAATTGAATGGAATAATTTTATAGTGAGTTGATATATTTTCCCCAAACTCTATTCGATTATAAATTGGATGTTTCCCTTGAAATTTTCCACCATATCCATAATTAAATATTCACCATATATATATATAGGAATAATAAGTGAATATTTCTTCGATAAATTGACTATAGACGATAATCAATAAAGGCGAATAAGGGATAGTTACAACAAATAACAACATATAATCGAAAAAATACAACAGGTGTATCACGCTAGTTCTTTTCGTAGTTGGCGGTGCATTGGAGAACGTACTTAATTCATAAGTGATTAAATTTGACATTTGTAAGGACAGAAAATAATGGCTGAAACAAGCTGTAGACCTACCAAAGAGTCCGAACTCATACGAAAGAATTGACAAAATTTATCTCGAATAATTGACTCATGAATTGACAGATGTCAAATAATTATTACAAATGTCAGGTTATTGAATTCAAATAGCCGCCTTATTCCACTCCATAATTGTGTTCTTAAGTCTATGAGATTGGCGTTAGGTGGCGTTAGTAAGAACAGTGTATCAGAATAATTTCTTGGGACCTACACTCACAAAGTTGCCGCCAACTTATGAGGAGCATTACAGGATACACTCGTTACATCTATAGAAGATATAACCTTGAATTAATCGCGTTCGTTTAGGAATATTGGGTGTTCTGCTTTTCAACACAACGCTATACAACTGACAAATAAACAGCAACGTTTCTCGTTTGATTAACGACTTTTACAATAGTTGATATATTACTGTTTTTTTTTTCTTGTTCTTGTTTTGTTTTTTGAAAAATGCTAGAATATTTCAAAATGTTTCACTTTCAAAATTGATTTTCTCGACAAACTCAACAATTTGTTAATGTCACGAGTTTTCTCATTCTTCAAAAATACGCAATTCTATCTATATATAGATAGTCCGGCGAACTTGCTATATATATATATGTATATATACAGCTTGTATTTTATTATAAATGTGAGTCACACAACCCTGACAACTTTCTAAATTTCATCAACTTATCCCGGATTAAAGTTTTCATATATCCATTTGATTAGGATGTTACGTGAAGTTCAAAGTATACCATGAAAGAAACGACAAAAAAAATTTTACAAGCATTTATTTAGCAAGAAATTGTCGCAATTTCCAAACCAAAACTTCATACTACTCGTCATAATAATAATAATAATAATAATAATAACAATATAGGTATAATGAGCAATTGTTCCGGCTATGTAAAAAGATGTGAAATTGCCAGAAAAATAAAAAGCTCGTTAGCACAATCGCAATTATAACAACAACCATATTTTAATGTTTATTAAGGCGTACATTTGAAATTAGTTGTTGTATAAATCATTGTTAAAGCGATCACGTGCGCTCTGGGAAATTTTTATTTAATTAAAAACTTCAAATGAATCTCCGCGTGTAAGATAGAGCGCACTTGTTCAAGTATATGCATAGACTTGTGTAGAATTATAAATCGTTATAACCCCAGCAACACATTTGTATATATAGTTCTAAATTTTTAGTTGTTAGAACATCAATCAAGTTTCTATATGGAAAAAATAATTTGATCGTTCTCCTTTCACCACACGTATAGAACTCTATAGTTATTTCGAAGACTCCACTCGAAATCTTATCAACGACAAAATATTTAGTTCTAAATTCGAATCAATCTTCTACACTTTCAATATAAGAGTGATTAATTTCCTTTTAATTTTTATTTTGTGTGTCTCATCCAAGTTGTTTAACTATGGAAGATGGAATGGATGAAACTCCTTAAATTCCGGTAGAAGGTTAATTAAATCTGCTCGAACTTGGTTTATTAAAATCGATTTGGTACTTATATGATTAATTTATCTGAAATCGTATTTTCTAAAACTGTGTGTAAAGCGAACTACTACTACTACTTCTGATATTTACTCCGCCAAATATATTACTATTGTGCATTATTGAGTATCGGAATAGCTCTGACATTAAGAAAAAAACAAAATTGGAATTGTCTCTAAAAAAAAAAAATTTTAATCCTCGAAGAAAAAGTAATAGAGCCTATAAAATATTGTATGAGAGCTTTATCGGAAGCCCAAAGCCGGTACTGTTAACGAATCTTTTATGATCATCTGATTTTTGATGGCTTCAATTAACGGAGCTTCGCTTCTCTCTAGATGTTTTAATATAAACCTTTTTTCTTTTTGCAAAATTTCGCCCTTCAAAAAATCCCCTCAACTTTAAATATTAAGCCTTCGAGCGTACTTTAATAATTGCATTATTCAGTAAGATTTGTAATTTATAATTTAAATTTTTTTTTGATATTGAAAAATTTATTATATTCAAAGTTTTATTGACTCTTGGAAAATTCACAACATATTTTATAGCATAAATCTACGATTTCATATTTTCGAATGAACAATATACAATGTTTTTTTATTACCAATGAAGGATTGAGGATTGAAGAAATATTAATTTAATTCAAATATTTTGTAGTATTCCGATGATTAATGAACTTTGTTGTCTAATGGTAATATGTATTGATTAGATTTTCTAATTAAATTCTGTAGAAACAAATTTTCCACCTTTGGATTTTCTTTCATAAATATATCTTTCTTTGAATTCACTTCGAAACTAGATTTCTATTTAGCGAAAAAATATATATCGTAGATGCTCTCTTCCGATTAAATAAAAGGATAAGAGGTATAATAAAAGAGAATCCCTTTGAAGAAAGTTTCCCAACTAAAAACTAATATAATAACGAAGATTGTGTACACTTTTATTAATTGCTCCGTTCATAATAATTCAATCGATATAATAAGTTGAAAAAATATATTTCTTTAATTTAGCTATGGACGAATTATTGTTTTTCTAGTGTTGCTTTTAACTGAATTGTGTCAGTAACAAGAATCCCATGGAGGATGAAAGTTGGAACACGTCTGTGGAATTGTTTCGGTTTGAAAATAAAATAATGACAAAGACGAAAAAAAATATATATGAAAACTTTTTTTCAAGGAAAAAAAAAGTATCTTACTGTTAGATCGATTCAGTGAACTGAATTATTGTCTCATCTGCTACTGAATGTTGGTAGTTGCTACATATGCCTCACCAAACAAAAAAAAAAAAACAATACCAATAAATTTGATTGTTTTTCCCCTCTCATGATTATGTAATTTTAGACGGTTAAAATTTTCTTGAGGTGAATTCCAGGAGTTCGGTGTTCTTTGTTAAGAATTCAACTTTAAAATTTACACTGGAAATTAACAAATGTTGGCTTTTAGTATTCAAATGGAGAAGACTTTTTCAAGTTTCCATTCAAGTTAAAAATAGAACAAAATTTTTTTTCAGTTGAATAATGAAAAATTACGGAAAGTTCCCAACAGTTATATTATCTACATGACGGAATTGTTGCTTAATTTACATAAATTGTCTCGCGACTAACTTATATTCATAATTTCTATACCTAAAAATTAAGTTGTACATACGATATATAAAATTATGTTTGCTGGAAAGGGAGGTTTTTAATCATTTTCATTGGATTTCCAGACAAATTGTAGAAATGAATGTTACCCGCGAGTATTGATATTGTTTGGTTTAAACCTACAAATTTTGTATTTCTCTGTGGATTGCGAATAGCGAGTTCACTATATAATCCCGATGTCTGTCTGGCAATTGGCCTATATCTATGTTAATAACGAAATTGATCATTTGGCTGGAATTAGCTTCTTTCGAAAATAATAATTTTATTATTTATCTCTTTTTCAATAAATAACACAATATTTGCTACAAATACATAACCATACAAACAATAATATAGGCGTAAATATCGGTTTTAATATCGAGCTTTGTCTGCGTTTACTTTCATATTAAATTTGAACATTGCTTTGTGGTGTATTTGTCGCCATCTTCAAAATGTCGTGTTAATTAACTTTAGGAGGAAGTTTTGGTGATTTGATTCGTTTAAAATTCTGTTATTTCCAGTTAGATGATTTTTCATTCTAATTTTAACAAACTGATGAATAGATTCTGATTAAGAAACAATTTATAAGGAATTATATTCATTAATAAACAACGATAATATACGCACACAAACATACATTTATGTAGGACCGGCTCAATTACGCCAACACAATACTCATCTAACTGGGTCATTATTTACTCTCGATTTAACGGAGTTTTTGACATATTTGATGAAAGAACTACTTATAGAATGGTTCAAATGCGAGAATTTCCTAAAAAAAAAAAGAAAAAAAAGAATAGTGACTTGCATTGGGTGAGAGCTTGGAATTTACATAAAGAATCTGAGAATTTTCATAAATATGAAAACGGTGAAAACGTAGAATATCGATGACTAACGGACAAAATTGTAATCCATGAAAAGATTTCAACAAAAACTTGTAATTCCAAGAAACAAAGCTCAAATAATTATAAAAAGAAAATGACTTATGATATTGAGCATTATTGTTTTATTAATAAAAAAAAAAATCGAAAATCTGCTGGAATTTGTGCAATATTCATAGAATTAGGCAATTTTTTTTCTTGACAACCAAATAAAAATATGTGTGCCATATGGCGCCAGTCGCCTATTTTCGGCCTTAAATAATCTCTCTAGTAAAATATTTCATATATGGGGTGAAATTATTGTCGAAAATACACCAACGAAACGCGTATTTTCAACATGTCCACTGGCCGAATTACATTTTTCGTGTGAATTTCATTGTTTTAATATCAATGAGGAAAAGACACAACAACAACAACAACAATAATAAAGCTCATATTCTTTGTTTCGATCGGTTGAAACTATAAAAAATTATATTTATATGAACTAGTTTAGTGGAAATAATCAACAATCCAATACTTTCCAATTGAAAAAAACAAAAACAATTAATCGAATAGAAGGTTGTACTGTTTAGAAAAAAATAAAAGGAACACCGCATTTGGTAATTTTTTCAACGAAATATCTAAATTTCCATTTATACAGTTTGGCAACGTTATTATTTCTACGAACAGCCTTTCAAAGTTCTCGTTATTGAGTTTTGGAAAATACTCATTACCCTCAAATTTAGAACTTCTCATTCAATCAGCAATGACGCTCAATAATCTTGCTCAAACTGAATTATTCCGTATAATTGTTAGTGTTCGAGAGAAATGATTCTATTGACTTAAGTCTAAATTTAGAATATCAAAGCACTATATACACATATCTCCCTTGAGATTGATGCCTCAAACTGCTGCCTATATGTACATTTATATGTATATAAATTCTAAAGATCAACTTTATTACTCGTTACTACTAGCTTAACGCTATTTGACTAATTTGATTTGTTTGAAGACGTTCCATTCGCTAGTATACATCTTAACTTTGTAGGTATGGAACATTAAAAAATCGCATTAATGTCAAGAATGGTTCCGCAAATTATTCCACTAACATCTGAGTGACAATAGAAAAGAATCAAACCACTATATTGATCACTATTAAACAAAACAAAAAAAAAAACAAGAATAACTATTGTTTCTTAAGTTTACTATTCTAGTCACATTGTTAATCTGGATTCACACCAGCTAAGATTAGGTAATCAATAAATTTATGTCACAAATATCTTGGAGCCGAACAAAATAATATAAAAATGATTCTATATAAATCTAATTTTATATAGAGCATGTCTCAATTTTCTTGTATGAAGTGTTACATCAACCCCTATAGAAAAAGAATACAAAAACAAAAATAGAGAGGGATAGTATATGAGGAATGGCTTTAGCTCCACTTCCTCTCTGATCTTTGATATTTCAAATCGAATAGTTCACTAACCGTAAACAAAAATCACCCTTTAGTCTATATGCATCATTGATTATGGTGAAAATTCCCATCAACTAATATCACAGCACTGCTATATGTTGTACATCTATAGAGATGTTATCCGTAATGATGTTGCTATATTGTTATATATATGTATAAATAAAATACGGTATTCTTTGTCTTTTATTGTCATATACAGATCGAATAATCACTAAAAAGAGATTTAATGTAGCTTTATGAAATTCAAATTGGTATAAAGTTGAGTGCTTTCTGCCAATTAAAATTATAAGTTTCCATAAATTTCAAAATGTATAACGACAAGCAAGATTCTTGCAAGAATATTTCAAACAAATATTACCATTGTAAAACATAATAAAAAAAAATCCATGCGAGAATTTGTTCGAATGAAACAAACTCAAATAAATAAAATTATAGCTTGACATTGTTACTCTGACCAAAACGGTGCTAACTTCCAATTAAAGTCTAAATCTAAACGACTTGTAACAGTGAATCGTTACTCAAGTTAAGCTACATTATTTTTATTGCTAACGGATTCCAATAATCGCAAAACTACTTATCTACCTACCTACAATTGTTAACATCGTAAATTCCGATTTGGATGTTTTATTTTTGTGTTCGTCAGTATTTTGCTTGTAGCTTGTAGGTATATGTATAGTTTTGGTAACTATCAAACTTATGTGTCGTGTCAGTAAAGTTTGTTATATTAACAGAACTTCTAGTAGTCAAGTTGTCGGCTTACAAGACTAAACTACTTCTGGTTAAAATTCTAGAAAGGCACTGTCACATTTATATAAAGAAGACGCGTCTCAATGGTAACGGAAAATTTCTAGCATTTTCAAGGGAAAATCCAAAACAAATCTATCATATTAAACTATTTGAAGGATCGTGAAATTGATGATGATGATGATGATGATGATGAATTTGATGAATTGCGCGATATTGAAGTAGTGCATTGTTCTGAAAAGTTTTAATAATTATTTGGAATTAACTTGCTATTGTGTTAGAAACTTTACCGACCGGTAAATTCCATTGGGTTTACAACTAACAATAAGAACGTTCCTATTCTATATACATATACATATATATAAGCATTTTTGTTTTAAAACATACGAATTTATTGGTATTACTAGAATAAAATCAATTATGACTATAATTCTAACGAGCGATTGAAGGTTCGAGCAATACGAGCACCATATGCCTATCATCTACAATTATTCATGACAAGATTTTAACGGTTTATAAGCACCTAATATAATTCAAGTAATTGAAATTTTGATTGTTCGCAATTATTTTGTTGTATGTTATAAATACTTGATATGTATTGTTTCGATATAGTGTAAAGATAGAGAGAGGTCTGATTGAGGGTGCGGTGGCAGATACATGTAGCCCTGGGGTAGACGTTGCCAAGCAACCCTAGCTGCAGCTTCCAACAGACAGTTGCTTACCTGATGCTAGATTCTGCAAACAACAGCCATTGCATATTGAACTGCACTATTATTCACAAAATAATAAAGAATCAACTATAATATTAAAATATTATTTTATACTATAAGTATATGGAGGAGTCGATGTCAGTCAGTTTTTCTCTCTAGTTATTGTCGAAAATAATCATTAACGTAGATTTGAAAATTTATTCTATGTGTATTCTCCATTAGATTTTGATGTTATTCTATATTTTCTACTGAAATAAAAATGGACCATACGAAAAACTTGCATTATCACTTTAACGCACGTACCAAAACTGAAACGACACGCAAAAGCTCTGTGACTGTGGCGTTTTACGTGCTCCAACTGGAAATGCCACGTCAACTGACATCTAGATATCCAACACACCTACATCTATGACATTTATATATATA
>JAZBGX010001326.1:0-19268 GCA_037414775.1 Zonitis immaculata
TTAGCTTCCAGTTCAATTACAAACCAATACAATTTTGTATACAGGCAAATGTTCTATGACTTGAAATAGCTTTATTATTATCTAACTTGAAAGATTGAATTTTGAGGCACTATATAGAGTGGAGATGGATCAAATCCAAATCAAGTGTGTCAAATTTCAGCAATGTGCATTCTTTTGTGTTTTATGAAATGTCCTGTATATGAGGCGATCTAATTAAATTTTGCCCCATCTCAAGTTAATTTATTGGTAACGATTCAAATGTTATTAGAATTGAATTTTAATAACAAATGGTACAATACTGAATGAACTGGAGTTGACATTTTTATTGTACAACTCTTAAATTTCGGAATTTATTCCATATTTTGTTGTTAATTAAATAGCACTTTATTGTGGACAACTGTTGGTATTACGATTTCATGTCAGGTAGTATTTGTGACAAATTTGTAACTGTCGCAATGTAATTTAAGGTATACTGAAATTATATCGTAAATTGTTGGAAATTCGTTGTAATTGTTTTACCAATTTTCTTAGTTTATTAGATTTGGAATGTCTTCTATTACTTTTAAATAGACAGACATTTTAACATTCCAAGATTTAGATGGTTCATCATGTTGTAGAAAATGGCTATAGTGAGACGTGTAATGGGTGTAAAAACAATTTTGAAATACTAAATCGTCATTATAAGTAAACTACAAATGTAGGAGGAAAAAAAAAAAGGAAATCCAGCTCGAACCCTATTTTTTTCTTCAATTAAAGTTCAATGAACTCGTTCAAGATTAAACCGGAAATGAGGATCCCACAAAAAAGATGCCCATTTAGGGTAGATACCAATTTTATGGTATAAAGAAAAAGTGCGCATCCACCATTTCACAGCCGATTATTAAAAAAATCAATTTTGCACAATTACATTTCAAATTTATTTCTTTAGCTCGAATCGAAGATTTCTGAAAAAATCCTAGAATTTCATATTTTAGATTGATTGATAATTCTCCGGCTAATGAGTTGAATTCATTAAAATTCCCAAAATAACTAGAAGAAAAAAACCCAACTGTCTCATCCTCCAATGTCATAGCTGTCATTTGAATCTAAGAAGGGCGAGCTACCCCGAATTCAAATGAAGACATTCACCATAACTAAACAAAAACCACTAACGACGTCAGATTAACTGTAATCAGAGTTTTCAAGTTTGCTATAATTTCCATCAAGTTGAGATAACATCTTGACTGTGTGTAACTAAATATTTTTTGCAATTGTTTTTTAACTCGAATCGAACTACAAAAAAATGTATTCGTTAACATAAGTTGAATTTTCGAATAAATCAAAATCATTTGCAGACATGTAAAGTGAATTTTATAGAATTTCTATAGAAGTGCGCTATTTCGTTCTATCTAGAAAAAAATATAGCCGAAGCCTCGTTTTTTATTTAACGACATGTATGGGTAATCTACTAAAAATTCCATGCTCATATTAATAAAATTTTGCCGTTAAAAATCCTAAACCATATATATATATATATATAGGATCTTTCCCTTTTGTCTCTTTTATTCGGTTTTTGAATTATTTTTTTGGGTGCGACGATCGAGGGTAGATTATATGTAGGCAGTTTGTAACGCCTCTATTGTGTTTGGCAGCAAGTAACGTTAAAAGTGGTATAGTGGTGGTATATGTCAAAAGCAGCACCCTAATGCATTGTTTTGCTACGTTCCAACTATGAAATATTGGCTCTACTTTAACAAAGTGAAAATTGCACTAATTCGAGATTATTCCACGGCTTGTTCCATAGTTTTATTAAGATTATAGGTATTTAAACAAATGATTTTCATATTCCATTCAAACTCATCTGTAAAGATTGTTGTTTGATGAGACAAACAGTAATTGGAGCTCTCTAATTAGACCAACAATTAAACAAAAATAAATACGATTGATATAATAATAAGCCATTCTATTGCAGTTGTAAATACAAAACTGTTTTCATTACAGAACTTTATAACTCACCTTTACGTGAATTTATGGCGATGTTAGTAGAGCAGTGCGATAAGGATTTCGACAATAATAAAGTGGATTTCACTTTAAATTACGTGTTGGGGCTTTTAATAAAGTAAACGTGTCGACAAAAAGAACAGAGTAACAATAAAACTAATATTTTCTTTAAGAGAATTAAGGGAACTATATACAGTTCCATTCAATTCAAGCTTATCATATGGCGGATTATTCAGGAAATTCCAACTTCTAATCAACATCTTCTTATTACATCACTTTTCTAAGAAAGTTGCTACAAAATATCAAATTAATTAGTTAAATGTCTTGTTTCATGGTTAGTGAGAGTTAACAGCAGTCAGTTTGCTTCAAAATTATCGGAAGTTGTAATGGAATTTCTACACAATTTGTAAGTGTAATAAACCAGATCCGTATCCAAATTATTGAATTAGTCGCAAATGTCAATTGACAAATAGTAAAAGTATGAAATTTTCTTAGCAATCAACTGACAATTGAATTATAGGTAGTTTAAGTAAATCTGAGAGTTGTGTTTAAGCCATGTTCTGAAATAAAACTGTGGTTGAATTGTTAAAATTTTTCAAATATATCTTCAAAATTTGATTTTAAATTGGTGGATGCGCCTACATTTCGTTCAAGCTAACACGAAGGGTAGTAATTATCCTCGAGTTTTTCTCTGACTATAAGAATTTGAATAGTTGACGAACATATAAAATTGTTTCGAAAAACATATCAAACATAACTCCAACAAGTTTTATCAATTTTATTCATTCAAGATACATGAAGCGACAGACACATCATCCAACATGTTTCAAACAAATAGAATCATAATATTGAAGTTATATAGATTAGAACCAACAAGAACAAAAGAAATTTATAAAACTATTTCTAGAATTATTCTGCAGAAATAATCGAGATTTCCACTTGATGATAATATTTTGAATATAATAAGCACCACGTTTCATTTAATAGTTAGAATTGTTGTTATAATTCAATAATAATAATAATAATAATAGCAACAACAACAATGAATAATGAGACGATATGACGTACGAATCATTCGTCCATAATACTGCATATTTCCCATTGTCTCAAGATTAATATAAAGTCGAATAATGATGGAGATGAAGGATTTGAGAGCTTTCTCGTATAATCATTTCGTTGGAATAGAATAGCAACAATATATACAACATAGATATGATGTGAGCAACTACTGGTTTCCAGCAATTCCAACAATTTTACTTATTACAGTAAGTACTATAGTTGGGGAAAAATATAAATGGACGAAAACAATAGAGTCAACGTAATAACGATTGCTCAAATTTCAACCAACATTCATCAACTATATAGTATGGATGATATCAAATAATACAAATACAATAGAAATATTCCATTTTTTGTCTCCTTTTTTTTATTTGTCAAAGTTAAAGCATTGTGGTAGATAGCAATGGTTGTAAGAAAGAATTTTTGTTCACCGAGACTGGCAATAATTTATATCTATAAGTAATGATAATCGATTAAAAAAAAAAATCAATACATCTTTTTTTTCAAAGTGTGACTTCCTGTTGGGAAAAATTCTTTATCTGGACTCCCCAAATTGCTCGTACAGCAGCCATCTTCTTGTTGTTGTCTCCAAATTTCTTGCTCCTAAGCTGCTCTCCAATCCTGGCTTTATAAGCTCGCAGTTTGCTTCGACTTTTCGCCTTTGATAGCTTGAAGCGTAGTAGTAGTCCATAGTTGTGGCTCTTGTTTCCAAGTGATCAATTTCTTCAGTGTTGGTGAGAAGGATGGTCTTTTTCAAGTCATCGGTTAATGTTTAGTTTTGGCAAGTCTCGTCCATTGTTCAAATCGAGTCAAAACTCTGGCCAAATACGCTTGGTAAGATTCAAGACTTGCTTATCTTCTGTTTCGCGGTTAACATTCTGGGTACGCAACTGTGCAACTGTAGAATATGAAGGGGCGCAATCCTCGAATGTGTCTGTCTTTGGTGGATATTCCCTTCAAGCAGGATTCCCCCTATTTCCATTGAGTGTTGGACACTGTGATCTACTAATTGACAGTTTTATACAATATCGTTATCGTGATCGTTATTATTCATTGTTATCGTTACCGTTATCGTAAATTTTTGTTTTATAGAATGTTTATTGACATAGTTGAAACTTAAAATAGTTCAATTGTTAGAATATAATCTCAGAATGACGACCATTGTTGGACTAAAAGATCGATACAGAAATAGGGATCAACTTAAATTAATGATGTCATCTGTGAATTGTTCTCTTTTGATCCCTGGAAAACTGATTTGTTCTTAATTGAAACAAGTCATTGATTGAAAAAAGGAGAAAAATCTTTTCCGGAGATGAACAAAATGAAGTGAAACTAATTGGAAGACTCACCAAAATATCAACAGCAACAAAAAATTCAATCTGTTGTTAAAGTGAATAAACATGAAAATTGTGTGGCTATATCCTTATACAGATCATTAACGTTAGAAAATAGCCCATCATTTTTAAAGATAATGTGAGAGTTGACTATCAATTTTTTTTACTCCTATACTACATCTTACTGATCTTTTTTCCATTATTATGACAAGGAAGGGAAAGCTGGCTTTCTGGCTGATCGCCAGTGGCGGGCGTCGCCATCCCGGCACAACCAGGCGCCGTAAGAACAAAATCAATAAGATGCGGTCTCGGTCATGGTAGTTTTCGAATTATATTCAAGTAAACACCGAAATAACGCTATATTTAGTTGTATTGGAATAATTCAGCGGGAATTGTCGACAGCTAGAGTACAGTAAGTATGATTTTCTCAACAGCTATATAAAAAAAAAAATAGTGATCTCGTAATAAAGTTTTTTCTTTATTTTGCTTCGATATTCTCTTACGGCCGTAGTAATCCAATCTTGACATTTGTGGAATTTACGAGCAATAAATGGTGAATGAAACGAAAATTTTATGGTGGCTTTCGATTTATTCGATGAAAGGGGGAGTTTACTAAAACTATATAAGTACATAAATTTAGGAAATATCCAGATATTTACATAATTATATTATAGAAATATTATTTGCCAAGCGAATAGGAATATTTGGTTCGAATGAGATGGAGAATTCGTTCATTTTATAGTAGACACCGACAAAACATGCAAATTTTTCGCCGCCTTTATCCAGCTTAACAAACCAAAACAAGAGATTATGGGAATTTAACATTAGTGGAACAGAGAACATTTTGAATTATATGAGAATAACACGTGAGATAGAGTGGATTACAGTAATGTTGCTTTTTCAATTGTTAATAGTTTTTTTTTCTTGGGTATAATTATTGAATTTGATAATACAAAATAAACAAATGATCTCATCTGAAATAACTGGACAATGATTGTAATTTGATTTGACAGAAATTCAATTCAATTCTTTTTTCTTTTCTTTTTTAAATATTTAAACACCAAAATTTTTGGACAGACAACAACAACATAACACAACAGAAAAATATTGACCAAACCGTTGGAACGGATATTGGTTTCTGTAGTTTTTCAATTTCATAACAATAAGAGAGTGGTATTCAAACACAATATTGTGAATTTGAAGATGTTCTTTTGTTATTTCAATTGTTGTATATATATAGACAATCAGTTTTATTAACTTTTCTTTTATCTGATTAAAGACGATCTTGATTCAATCTGAAGTAAATTTGACGTAAATCTGTTGTGGGTATCTTTATTATTAATAAATATATCGTAAAATAGATAGATTATACAGGATGTTCCACCCGAGACGTTCCTGGTATTACAGTGGGTGCAAAAACAATCGCACTCCAAGATCGAGAGTGTGATATTTAGAAAGTATTTTGACGATTTTCCAAACTTCAGATCTGCGAGTGCAATTCTTTCTCGCCACTAGAACTAGAGTTCCTATTAGACCAGAAAAGCCTCTGTTGGACCACTTTGTATAGTGCTTTATTTATTTTCCGATTTTGAATTATTGTGGTTTATCAATGAATATCTCGGCGAGCGAGGTTTGGTCGGAGCCCTTCGAATTTCTCATATAAACTTCGTAGATCTAAATTGTTTTTGTTTCTATGATCAATTCAAAAATATTTTAGTACTTTGCCCTTAATCTCACTCTCCCACCATCTCTCTATCCATCTATGCTCTGCCATCTTTCTGTCTCTCCTCATCTAACTATCTACCTCTATCCCTCCACCTCTCACTCTGCCCATCACTCACTATTTTTTTATCTCTCCCTCCAATTTTCACTCTCTCTCCTCCCATTTTCCTCTTTTGTTCTCTCTCTGCCCGTGACTCACCATATCTCCCTCTATTCCCCACTATTTCTCTCTTTTTTCTTTCTTTCTCCCTCTCTCTCATTTCTCTATTTCGTTCACACCCTCTTTCTCTCTCCTTATCCACCAACCTATTTTTCTCTCACTAACCCTCGCTCAATATTTTCCTTGCTTTACTACCATTTCTTCTCACTCTACTCAACTATTTTTTTCTCTCTCTATCGCTTTCCCAATATTTTTCTTTTTTTCCTAACATTTCCCGTTACTCAAGCAGAACCCATATATTCCTCCATATATCTCTCTCTCTCTTCCTCTCCATTCATTTCTCAATCCCTACCTACCTCCCTCTCTCTCTCACACACACACACACTCCTACACCCACTATTTCCTAATCTCTCTCCCTCTCTCTCTCTCTGTCTTTCTAACTCTTCAAATCTCTATACATCTAATTTAGTTTTTTTTTGAATATTCGAAAAATTTTGTTGTTTTCTCTTTTCTCCTACCATCTCTCAATAATTCAGTTCATCACTCTCTATCGATAGAAAGCGATATTACCCGTTTGATTTATAACGTGGTACTTTTGGCGCAAATAAGCAGTAATCCATAAATTAATATTAATGATAATGAACTATTTATGGTTTGATAGAAATTTCCATATAGAAGATTATCGATTCAACACAGACTTGCTCAATAATTATAAATAAAGTTCATCAAATTGAAAATCCAGTTCGAATAAAATATGGTAGGATATTTTCTTATGAATTTTAGTAAAGATAACAAAACAAAGTTGCAGAGAACTGTATATTTCGGTATGAACGAACGTGTATGGCTTTGTTCGTGGTAGAGCTGTCGATTTAAGACGCTCCATAGTCGTTTTGTTCATGACAAAGCTGCTAGCTTAAAGTTGTATCGGATATCTAGGTGTATATTGATTATGGATCTCTCTCTCTCTCTCTCTCTCTCTTATTTATATATATGAGGAAATTAATAGATTTTCTTTCTTCCGTTAAAAATGAATTTCCTGTTATTTTTCGCTTAGGCGATTTCTGTCGTGAATTTATGATAATAAAACAACGACATATTTATATAGCTATATTTTTTTCTATATCGTATATATATCAGGAACGTCACTGGCAGATTTCAGTTTAACAAAGTTTCTATTGGATTATAGCTGAGTTGACCAGTCACTACCATGGCCATCGTTAAATTGAATGATTGATAACCAAAATGGCATAGTCGAACTGTCCACAGGTCACTAGCAACTGTTGAAATCGCCTATCAATACCATATTGAAATATCCCTCTATATTAATTAATTGTTAATTATTTATGATATGTTACAATTGAATATGCCATAAATTATCACAAATTAATACATATATCTACATATGTTATAATAGGAAATAACATAAATTCCATAAACTGGAGAACGTGGGTTACGAGAGAAGTATTGAATTGTTTCATGAAGAATCTGTCCCGGAAGTGGAGCAAAGATCCAATTTGCCTGAAAAAGCTTTGCTCATACTTGACGATTCTCTAGGCCACCCAAAGGACCAAGAACGACCAAAACCATGTTCTCACCACCAAACTGTATACCTCTACTACTGCCACTGGTACAAATTATTATTTATAAAGTAAAGTCGTTGTAGACAAATAAGTTGCTACTTTACAGTATTTCTAGGGGTAGTGGCATAAAGCAGTGTTTCCAAAATTGAACTTGAAGGGTGTATTTTCGTTGCTCACTCATGGAACTGTTTCACCTAACTCAATCATCGTTGAGAAATATATGACCTACGATGAATGCTTTATAAGAAACAGAAGAATAGGATGCAGAAGATGATCTGTCTATTGCTGAGTGATTATAGAATTTTGCAGGAAGAGGACTCGAGGCACAGTTGGAAGCATTCCATTTTAGTTTATATTTGCGTAGTGAAATCTACAAGAATTTTCCCGAATCTATCAAAAGACACACAATGAACAAATAAACAACTCCGATACAGTTAACTTCTACGATAACTTTTCTCTATAGAAATAAATACCCATTGGGAGAATATCATATAATATAGATGCCTTTTCTCAGATATAAAAAAAAAACTGAAAGAGCATAAAAAGAGCCTATAAATCTGTAGAATAATGGTATTATTCCTTAATAAATAATTTGTAAATAGAAGTTGTTCTCTTTGATATCCGACCAACAATAAATAAGTTTTTGTTTGATTCAAGTTTATAAGTAGAGAGTTGTTGTTGTTATTGATAAATTGGTAATATAATAAAATATTGGGAAAAAGTTCTGAGAGCTTTGGAAAAGTTAGATCTACTTCGTTAGCCTCAACAACAAATAATTTAATAATAAAATCATTGTCAGTGAAAATAATACATGTAGCTAATAAAAATTACATTTCGATCCTTCATTTTAATTAGCCAATTCTAAATTGAATTCAAATCAATATTCAATTATAAATTTCGAAAAAAATGTCGATAGAGAACATATGAAGAGCTCTATTCTATCAAAGCACGTTTTTGATGACGATGAAAATTGAAAACAGGAAATATTTAAGAGTGGAGATGGTTGTTGTTGAAGATAGAGCACGTTTTTATTCAATATATCCTTTTTTTTTTAAACATTCCAAACAACAAAGTCAAATCATTATAATTTGTTTTAGAAAATTGAAAAACAAATTTTATCAATAATAGCATCAAATTCAAGTTCTCTATAGGAATGGTGAAATACTTATGGAATTATTTTAGAAAATTGATGTCGCTGGATAATATTTATTGTTGGAAATGTTAGAAAAGTTTTAAGCTACGTTCAGTAAAGTTTTTATTATCCGTGAATTTGAATTGTCCCCCCAAAAAAAAAGGAACATTCGACAAAGCTTTGTAAAGTTTATGATTTATTGTAGACTTCATGGTTTCAGTTAATCAATCAAATTTTTCTCAATTCCAATTCCATGAAATTTGTACTGATTGCATTGATAATAATATGAATGTATTCTGATTGAATGCTCAACTAATTTGAATTGATAGAAAATCAGTGAATTATAACTGAATATACGCAAATATCCTGTCTTCGCTTTTGCGCCAATATCGGGAAATTATACAGCGACTGTATATATGAAATTGTTTATATAGAATCTAGGTGGAGCAAAACATCAGAACCTATTGATTTTCTATTAGAATTAGAAACAATTAATTAATTACCAAATGGCCAATTCATATTACAGCTGAGTAATGAGAATTTTATTGATGACTGTTGGTACGTGAAATAATTTGTTGGAATTCAAGATCAAACAACAAATCAATAATGTTACCCGATACAATAAAATTCAATTAGTAAATGGAAATAAACGAAATTCTCAACGGGAAAACTATTTAAGAAAATTTAAAGAGTGCATATTTGATTTGTTGCAATAGAAAATTATTTCTGCTCAATGGAAAAAGGAAAATTTAGACAAGACATTGGAGTAATATTGATAAATAATTGATTGATGGAACAGTGATATTTCCCTCAACCATTCATTTTTTTCCTGTAGTCATTTCGCCTTTGGTCTTCCCTCTATGATTACGAAGTACATGGCCCAGGTATGATCAACAATAAAACCATTTACTGATCTAATTGATTTTAGAACCAGAGATACTCCTTTGAGACTAGTTGGCTGTTATCAGAGCCCGCTCTATATTTGGGGCAAGCTGTAACAGGCTATTAGGCAAGTAGGAGCCTCCTGTAGATGTGTAGGTAGAACATTGTCGCATCAAAAAAATATACAGGTTGGATAATTTTAATTATAGAAAACTATGGCGACGATTTCGTTTCCATTTCCTTGATTTTTCACAATAATAATCTAAACAAAACAAAGTACAATATCAATGGTAGGAAGTTTTATTTTCTTATTTCTGTAACTATTATCATTCCAGGCGCTGTTGCTTTGAATAGAGTTATTGTAGAAATATTATTACAATACAATTCTATTTTATATAAATTTCCATATCTCCAATAATAAAGGTTTTTGTTATTTTTTTATTGTACGTGTATGTATGTACGATTTTGAATGATGACTTCTATGGGTGGTTTAGTTTTTTTATTCTTTTAAAACATCGAGTTAGTGGTGATGATAGCAATTCTTTTATCGTTGATAAAAATGGATGAATATAATCGGTGACTGCGTCATCTACACATCCGGGTGTTAATGGTCTCATAATTGCGTTATTGAGTGGAAACTGGAGAGATAAGAAATGAACGTACACAATGCTGACTATAGGTTCAGATCATCAATTATATACCTTGTTTCGGGTATGATGATATCATTTTATATTTCATTTAATAAACTTTCATAATAAATGATAGTGAATATATATTCAACTTATCGCTATCAAATATTATGTGTATAGTATAATTAAATCGAGTTATAATCAGTGGAAAAACTGATAAATTCAATTTTACACATTCTAATAATATACAGCAACCATAATTGATGGTGCAGCATAGTTTACTTTGATTCAATCCACTAATGTGCTTGTTCCATAGAATCCGGAATTGATTTGCTCTATGTACTTGAGCTGGATATAGCGATAGCAAACACATGACAAAATAGATTATGTTGTCCTTTTTATGGCTCAAGTTGTTTGGAAGATGCTGTATATATTTTAAATTGAATTTCAATTGTATTTGATAAATACCGACATAAATCAATGTTGACCTTAAGGATTGGCTACAAGTTGACAGGACGACTGATAATTTATTTAATGTAAACTAGGAAATCAATACATTTTTGATCATAGTATTAATTTTGTATCGGAGGTATTTGGGGACATTTCTACTAATATAAGGTCGACCTATTCTCATCGAGTTTCTGAACGAAACAAGTTTTTTATGCATAAATGCCACTCTGTCGCGGTCTATACTCTCTCAATACAACAAAAATCATCGACAGATCGTAGGGTTGTCCCAATTCCGGATTTAAAAATACGCCAGAGAGGAGCGTTTCTGTATTAAGCAAGTTTTTTTTTTTGGAAACTCTATAAAGGTATAGGTCAACCTTTTTTCTGATCTTAGACTCAAAGTTGATTCTACAATCGATTTATTAGATGTAATTCGAGTTTTCGATTTACCAAAAACCAAACTAACTCCATCGAGTCGAAGAATGCAACAAACAATTTATCAATTCCAATTTTGCAATATTCACAGTCCATTCGTTTCTATCCAGACACTACCCATAAATAGACAATGTAAAAATCATGAAGTGTCCGTTATATACATACATATATGTACTATTTATATACCATATATAGAGTATTCATTATATTATCTGTTGTTGACCGTTCGTGATTTATCGTTGAAGTTTAGTTGAAGTATGGCTACTAATTATTTTCGCTATTGCCTGGTGAGGGATATGAACGTTAGTTGTTGTTGTTGTTGTTGTGCTTTTATTATTTTTTCGGAAATTAATTTATCACAGTCAAGAACTTTACCAATTTTACAAAACATGTATAGGGATATATAAAAAAAACGACAATGTTTATATGGACGGGGGAAATCTGGCCTAATGAAAATGTTTAAAACAATAGAATTTCGATTTTTTGTACCTACAATACAAAATAAAATCAATTATGGAATAGCTCCGCAATTTTTAGTTTTATTAATTTAAAATTGAAAGCTATGATATACAAAGTCCCAATAAAGCTGCCAACGATATAAATACAGTGGATGCAGAATAATATCGCAATAACAAGTGAGAAGTTTACAAAAATTGAAAATCATTGTAAACGTTTTATTGTTATAGTTTCTACAATAAAAAGCGTTATAAAAAAGCTTTCCTTTAGATTGAGGTCCAACGTATATCCATCAAAATCGACTTGGCAAACGACAACAGTTTTGATTTATTCGTTCAACTGCTAACAAACAAAATATATATATCGCCATCGAATTATTTGGCTGTGATAGATTGGATTTTTTCGGTTAAAATTCCCAAAAATCATAGTTCAAAATGATTGCAGCAAACTTGAATTTCAGTGACTAATTGATCACGATTCATGGTACTAGTGATAAGCAAAATTGATGTGTGCCTTGCAGTTTTAATCTTGGCCTTAAACTTCGCTCAAAATAATAATAATTTATTTTATTTGATCGTACTTGGGTGGCAGAGCGCGCCTTACTCGTCATTCTTCGATTGCCTTGGCTCATAATTTTTTTGTTTATTCAATTAATTCAAAAAAAATTTGGTAGAATTATCCTCTATTTTTCCCCACACTCTCACTGTTCCTATCTCTTTGTCCATCTTTCTCTTGCAATCGATGACCATCTCTCTATCTCTCTTTTCTATTCATCTTTGCCCCACTCTATCTCCCAATCTGTCTCCTTATCTACATATCCACGACTATTTCATCATCTTTCTCTCTTTCTATTTAACTCCATATATATAACTCTTGCTGCCACTCTTTCTCTTCCCCTCTCTATCTTCGCTCATATCTCACTGCAACTCTCTCTGCCCCTCCTCTATATTCACCCATTTTCGCTCTATTTGCCATCCTCGAGTTCTCAAGAATTAAGAGATAGTCATGAGTCTTTTAATTTCTGTTCAAATCAAAGATGATCGTATCATAAAATATTGTAACTTATTCATTCAATGTCTGTTATAATATGTTGAATTGATTCGACCAAACCGTATGGCCTTCTCGTTTCGGGAAGCAATTTTCTGATCTATTTTCAAGCCTGTCAAGTTTTATTCTCGCTCGAACTGACATTACGGTTCAACTATTTTAAAGATAAGCCTACGAGAAGTTTGACCCATTTGAAACAAACTCTTGTCATTGCCATCTATTCCCGAAAACAAGCATTCTAGCAAAATAAAAGAGATATTTTCCGCAAGAATATTTCTGCGAATTTATCCGTAAATAAGTCAACAACATAAGAATAATAACGAACACGATAAGAATTTTTGAGAAACATCAAGTAATACAAATCTAGAAGGGAGGAAATATGATTGTAATAAGTTTTTCGTTATTTATGTAACGATATGTGTGTTCGTGACATGTTGATATTTCCGTTTTAAACGGGTCAATAGATAGAATTTTCGTGGTAATGTTCACTTTAAACAATTGTGAATAGAAAAAAAATTTTTGGAATAATAATCGATATTTTCTAAATATTCGCAGTATTGTTGGGAGACGGTCGAAATACTAACACAATGTCATTATTAAATGTTCTTAATCGCTGACGATCCACTGAAGAAATAGGACAAAACAATGAGACGTTCCCAGTTACCAACAAACCACCGCAGAAACTGAGACAGATATAACGTCTCTGATCTCCGTCAAGTCATCGCAGAAGCAAGAAAATACTGGATTATGATCGGCTGCAGGTCACAGTAGCAACTACAGGTTGCAAGTCAGTAGAGAGAATATATGGTCCCGCATAACAATATTAAATTCAATTTCCTATTCGTTAAATCGTTATATAGGTTTCTGACCTATTCGGTCCAAAGAAGGTTTACAACTAAGAACAAGTTATATCAAGATTCGGGATAGGAGTTGAAGGCGCCTCGGATTTACAATGAGAATAAGTTTGATTGATACAATAATAAATAGGTTTACAGTGTTATTATTTACACCATGTACAAGGAATAAGGAGTTGACGTAGGGTCAGTGGAAGGGATCCGATCAGCTTTGCAGGGTGTTTCAAAGCTGTACTAGATTGAAACGATGGAGCTTTTTAAGATACTGTTCGATAATAGTCTGACAAATGTTAGCTACTACTTTCAACATGTATAATTTTCCAAATCGTAATCGCGATCCTCATCTGAATATGAACAATCAAGTTGCTATTAGATAGAGTTTTTTATACATGGAAATGAGCCTTTTAGTAGAAGAATATGCGTATTTATTGAGTTGAAAGCCAAGACCCGATTATTTATTGGAGCACTAAAAGTAGCCTATTATGTTTTTATATAAACTTACATTGAATGATTACTCACAACAACAACAACAATAATAATAATAATAATAATAATGATGATGAAAGAAAAATAAAACAATTTCATTTATATAAAATACAATCTAACAACGACTTTATGGTATATGTTCGAGTAGGAGTTTGCTCCAATAACAATAACGAATCGTTTTCAATTTTATCGTTATAATAAAGTGAAATTTAATTCAATAAGAAACTAGTCGCCCACCTGTCCCAATTCATAAATCGTTACAAAATTATGTTATTCCATGGAAAATGTACAACGAACAGGAAGCAAACAAATCATTCGTAGAAACATTACCGTTTACTTTTTATTATTATTATTATTATTATTAATAGTTGGTATTAAATTTTTGATAAGTTATTCCGCAATCGATTATGACCAAGGATAAAAAATAAATTAATTTTCTATAACCATAAATGTAAAGTCTCGACAACAAGATAAATGAGTTGGTCTACAATTTTTTTATAATTATCTAAAACAACGAATTTATTATTATCGATTCGAATAAATCTAGAGCTCGATGTGGGTGTTGATATTCAAACTTTTGTATTATCAACTGATTAAAATGTTCAACTATTATTATTTATCTAATTGTTATTATTGAATGATTGAGTTATTGATTTCACGTTATATCGTAGAAATATTAAAGAAATGTATATAGTTATATTTTTTTTTCCTCTATTGATTACAAATATTTGAGCATCTTGAAAGATACAAGAAAAGTTTAGTGGGAATAATGGGAGTTTATTGGAGAGAATGTCTGAAAGTTGAGAAAATAAGTAAGTTATGTTGGTAAAAGAAAAAATTGATGTTTGAAGATAGAAGTTTGACTATTTCTTGAAATACATTGAAGTAACTATCATAATATTCGATATTAGAGTCCATTTAATATCACCATTTCTATATCAAGGCAATTTTCGAGAGTTAACAGCTGGGGAAAGATTTGTGATTTTTTTTCATTCCAACAAAAAACGGAATATATAGCTCTTTTTATTTGTATGATCACTCTTCTCACTCTCTCTATCACTCACTATTCTCCTTTCTCTCCCTTTCTATCTCACCCCATATCTTCCCCTATCCTCCCACTACTCCTTTCTCTTCATTCTTCTCCATATGGTCCACTGTCCAACTTTCTCTCTCTCTCTCTCTAACACTATCCACCTCTCACTCACTATTCCCTTCTCTCTTTCTCTCACTAAATTACTCTTTCCCTCTCCCGATCTCACTATTCGTCTCTCTCTCTCTCCCTATCACTATCTCTTCATTTCATTCCAAGTCTCCTTCACACCTTATCTCTCCCTTTGCATTTCTCCATGTTATTTTTTCCTCCATTTCTCTCTACCCTATCCATTTCTCCTTTCCTATCTCTCTGCCTCTCTTTCTTCCTATCCATTTTATATTTCTCTCTATCTCTCTGTTTCCCCTCAATCTCTCTATCTCTGTCTTTCTCCCTATTCCTTCCTGATTTATTTGTTTATCTTTGTATATCCATATTTATCTCTCTCCATCTCTTTTCTAGTGGTATCTAGTATCTAGTGGTATTATCTCTTTCTCTCCCTCCCTCAATAACTCACTCTATCGCTCTCTGTTTACCTATCCCTATCTATCTATCTATCTATCTATCTCAAGTAATGCTATATCGATGATTGTAAAGTGAAATGAAAGAATATTTCATCCTACTGTTTCCTCAAATATTCTATGAGATAGCGTTTGACAAAAAGGAAAATCTTTTTTGTGTGGAAAAAAACGTTTTTCCCATGACTTATCCCTATCTAGATGAATTTAGAATTTTCAAAATAAACTAAAGATGAATTTCCATGGAAATCATTAGAGCTGTTTGATGAGATAAAAGTAAAATTCTACGAAAATTCTATATTCGAGATACAATTGATTTTCCCTCAACTTATTCGCCTTTATATCATGATATAGATCTAACAATAGGAACTTCAAAAATTGTGGTGTGATCATTTTCCAATATCCTTGGGTTATTGGGAGATGTCTTGACAGGCCGTCAATTTGTTTTGCAGGCAAACCACAAATAACTTATCTCATGTCTTGCTTGTTTGGGTTGTGAAGTGAATTTTACGGTTGTAAATTATAAAATAAGTAACGAGAGTATTTTTCTATCAATTTCAAAATTATCTCCATCAATATATTGAAATCGATGTGGTCTTTGAATTTGGGGTAGTTGAAATTTCATTAATTACAAGATAAAATGGATTTTTTGTTATTTTGTTTTGTTAGAACGTTGTATTGACGTTGAAATTTTTCTTTGGAATTGTTCCAAAATTAATGTAAGTAGTGAATGTCGTAAGTAGACTCGGTCTACATGTAATTACAAGGTAATATTTAATCAAAATATTTTGGAATATATTCAAAATTATTTATAAATAGTTCTCTAACCTACCATATGATCGTATTATTGGAAACTACGTAATCATTACATACTATAAATAAATTTATAGTAAACCTAAATATGAAAATTGAAAACATGAGACTTCTATTTCGATCATAGACTTCGGTAGTTAGACCTGGTACTGTCTGTAAGAGGAGAACTGAGGCCAGAAATGTGGAGAGGATTTGAGCACAAGTTCAAACTCAAACCAAATTATTGCCTAAACAACGCCATTTAATAAAATAGAATACGCCGCGGGTGTCACTAGTGCGGCTCGCTTAACAAAACTGATGGTTAGCAGTCAACCACCCAAAAACATGCATCACTTTTGCTTTACGTGCGATGAATACGCAAATACGCAGTTAGGGGGTTCTATGATTTAGAAATTATAATTAACAATGGATCTCAGTTTACAATTTCACACAACAACGGTATTCCCATTAAATTTTTTTAACAGTTAATTTCAATAAACAATAGAGATTTTTTCGTCTTTTGTCAATCGTTGACAAAATTTTTAATTATTTTACATCAAATATTGATAGAAATTAGGTTGAATGTAGGCGTTCTTTGATAAAAAAATTTAACAAACTCTATAGTCATTATTTCTTTATATAAAATTTCTCTTTTGTGTTCTTTGAGCGTTTAGAATAATTATTTAGAAAAAATTGTGAAATTTATTTGATTGAAAACTATTTCCTCTTTCTCTCTCTCTCTATCTCTCTCTGTTCCATAATTTTTTGTTTTTATCATTGTTCTAGTTGAGTTGTTGAGTTAACTAAAAGAATCAATAATATAGTCGCAACAAGGTAGAGATAATCCTCACACGAGGGTGTTATATAAAATTTTCGAAGCCTTACATATTCTTCAGTTGATGTTTGTTCAATGCTGACAATGCAGACTTAAGAAGATTAAATAATAAGTGTTGAAGTTACATGTGCCGGAAGTCATATTTCCCTATATATATTTAATCCATCATGATGATACCCTTGATTATACATATATAACAATATGGATTCGTCGATATGCTTTTCGAACAAACAAATCTCCCCTTCATACATATATATAGTTTGGAGGTATATTCAAATATTAATACTTGAATCTCAATATTTGTAATCCTCTCAATTCAAGTTGCTGATCTGACTTAATTTATGCTGATATCGACAATATAATAACAATTTAAAAAAAAAGAAAGAAATTAATGACAATAATTTATAGAAATTTCGCATTTTCTCGAGTGAATTCAATTACCATATTTTATGGAACATCGTACCGTTTGTAAGATTGGAAAGATAACACTATCGACTTCCGATAACGTGTAAATTCAAATTCTCAGTTTGTTCAACTTTAGAGATCGATTATTGATATGTTATCTAGTAATGCTTAGCATGCCTTAAAACAAAAACTGATAAATCAATGATCCGAAGAGTGGACAAGCTAACAACAAATGTTTATTGTTCAATTGTTATACATGTGTATCTGGAGTAATATGAAATTTTGAAGAGTCCAAGCTTCAGCCGATGTAGAGGAAGAATATTCAACAGATGAGACAGACTTTTATTCCGAAAATTAAGAAGCATGATCTTTGGCAAGATTCTGTAATAAAACCAATGATAATAGATCGTAGCTTGAATCGTAGCCCAATGAGAAACTTTGATAAGTCTCTTCTACCAGTAATCTGGTGAGCAAATAAAAAGAGCTGCATGGCCCAACACTCTCTTGAAGCCTGCCTTAACAATTGCTGTACACTAAAAGTAGAAAATCGTTTAATGAACTTCCAAATTTCGACGACTAGTCGCATCATAATTTCTGCTGATGCATCAAAGTACTCGTCATAAGAAGAACGACCTATATATATATATAAACTTGGTAATTTTCGCCACTACAGCTCAATATAAATTCCCATAAGGCTCGTTTCCGATTTCATGCCACATAAATTGATCGATTGTTGGTAGACGTCTACTAATTCTATATGTTGACGTGGCAAAAAAAAGGCTAATCAACCGAGAATACTCTAATGGCTACGAAAATAGTCTCTTTTTTTTATTGATACAAATCATTGGAGTTTGTATGTTTCGCATCAATAATTTTGTATTGTATCTTTGATTAAAAATCAAATCTATATAGCAATAACTCTAGTTTATCATATAATTTATGAATTATCTATTCAAATTGCTTCATAAGCAGATGAAAATTAGCGAAACGAAAATTGAAAAGCGGAAAGAGATGTCTTTATACTGTGTATATAAATATTTTAGTTTTTGTTTATCATCGGTAGATCGTTGAAAAGTGTGTATATATATATATATAATAGCTTTTCATGTTATATTTACATTTTCCTTTTCATGTTTCAACATGCTCAAATATAAGAAGTCATCAATCATTTATATACAACTTAATGGTATCTTCATGTTCAATATTTAAATGAATGTGGGTGATTATTTTTGTTTATTATTCCAATAATAAGTAGCAATTACATTTTAAATATAAACTCAACTATATCCATCAGTTATTTCTGTTCAATTTTCCAATCAGTGGAAAAATACGAAAAAAAAAATATATATTCAATATTCGAAAGCTCTCCTTAAATTGTGTTTATTTCGTGACGTTTAGTCCTTTTAGCATGAATGCAGGATA
>JAZBGX010001327.1:3604-14193 GCA_037414775.1 Zonitis immaculata
AAAAGAGTTTTTGCTACACCAAAAGTACAAAAATCACCAACTAATGATTTATCCGAAATTAAGGGTGTTAAGAAAATGTTTGCTACACCTAAACATAAAAAGTCGCCAGAAAATGATTTATCTAAAGTTGATGATATTAAAAGAGTTTTTGCTACACCAAAAGTAGAAAAATCACCAAGAAATGATTTAACTAAAATAGAAGGGATTCAAACAATATTTGCAACACCAAAAATTCTAAATTTAACTGAAGTTAAATCACCGTTAAATGATTTATCAAATGTATCTTTAAATACATCCTCTATTGAACGAAAAATTCAATGTAATCGAAAGAAAATAATTACACAAGAAGATGCAATCGAAATGGAAACTTCTATTGAACGAACAAATTCAGAAAATGGGGAAGATCTCGAAGATAACCATAGAGAAGTTGTTGATGATTTACAAGCAAATAAACGTCAAAGAATAGCGAAATGTATCACAGAAACACCAACAAGAACAACGGGTTCGAAAAGCAATTTTGAAGATGACATGTTAAATTCAAGTAAAAATGAAGAGAATATAGAAAAATCTATCCAACTAAATGAAGTGACTCAAGAAGATACAATTGAAAAAGAAATATCTATTGAACAATCAAATGCAGTAAATGGAGAAAATCTCGAAGATGGTGATAAAGAAATTGTTGATAATTTACCACAGCAGACACACCAAAGAATAGTAGAATCTATCATGAAAACACCAACAAAAACAACATGTTCGATGAGAAATATTGAAGATGACATGTTAAATTCAGCTAATAATAAAGAAAATTTAGAAGAATCGACACAACAAAAAGAAAAAACAACAGATACTGGACGAAAAACTCTACGTGGCCCGAATGAATTGACTACACATGAAGATGCAATAGAACCAAAATCTTCTATTGAACAAACAATTGTGGAAAATCTCGAAGATGATGATAATGAAATTATTGATAATTTACAACGAAGTAAAAGAAAAAGAATATTAAAGAGTATCATAGAAACGCCAACAAGAACGACACGTTCGACAAGAAATATTGATAAAGACTTGTTAAACGCAACCAATAATGAAGACAATTTAGAAGAATCGACACACAAAAAAGGGAAAATAACAGCTCGGCGTGGCCGAAAGGGAATAATTACTCAAGAGCGTGCAGCAGAAAAAGTATCTCTTATTGAGCAAACGAATGCAGAGAATGAGGAAAATCTCGAAGATGATAATAAAAAAATTGTTGATAATTTACAACGAAATAAACGCCAAAGAATAACAGAATCCATCACAGAAACATCTACAAGAACAACACGTAATAATAGAAATAACGATGATGCCATGTCAAATTCAACGAATAACGTAGAAGATTTAGAAGAATCTGCACAACAAAAAGAAGAAACAGATAACATATCTCCGATTGAACGAAAAAATCGACGTGGACGAAGGGAAATATCTACAAATAAAGATGACAGTAATGAAATTGCTGATAATTTACAACGAAAGACTCACCAAAGAACAGAAAAAAGTACGACAGAAACACCAACAAAAACAACACGTAGGAAAAGAAATACTGATGATGTTAAGTTAAATTCAATTGATAACGAAGCAAATTCAGAAGAATCGTCGAAACAAAAAGAAAAACCAACAGATAATATACGAAAAACTCGACGTAACCAAAAGGAAATAGCCACTCAAGAAGATACAATAGAAAAAGAATCTTGCATTGCAATATCAATTGAAGAAAATCAAAATCTTGAAGATGACAATCAAGAAATTACTGATAAGTTACAACGAAATAAACGTCAAAGAATAGCAAAGCCTATCACAGAAAGACCAACAAGAAGAACACGTAAGAAAAGAAATATTGATGATACCACGTTAAATTCAATGAATAACGAAGAAAATTTAGAAGAACCTATACAACAAAAAGGGGAAACAACAGATACCATATCTACAATTGAACGAAAAACTCGACGTGGACGAAAGGAAATATCGACAAGTGAAGATGACAATAAGGAAATGGTTGATAATTTACAACGAAAGACACGCCAAAGAACAGCGAAATCTATTACAGAAACGCCAACAAGAATAACTCGTAAGAAAAGAAATACTAATGATGCCAAGTTAAATTCAATTGATAACGAAGAAAATTTAGAAGAATCGACACAACAAAAAGGACAACCAACAGATACAGAATCTCCTATTGAACAGAAAACTCGACGTGGTCGTAAGAAAATAACTACACAAGAAGATACAATAGAAAAAGCGTCTTCCACCGGAAAAACAGATGGTAGAAATCTTGAAGATGGTAATGAAGAAATTGTTGATAATTCACAACGAAATAAACGCCAAAGAGTAGCAAAATCTGTCACAGAAACACCAACAAGAATAACACGTTCGAAAAGAAATATTGATGATGACATGTTAAATTCAATTAATGACGGAGAAAATTTAAAAAGACCTACACGTAGTAGAAGACAAAAACCGATTGAAGAAAATGAGAATGGAATTGAGATGAAACCATCAATTAAAAAAAGGGTAGCTCGAAAAAAACAAAATAATGATCAAGAAAATTCCAATTCAACATTAAATAACAATAATGGGTCAAACGTATCTACAGATCAAATTGAAAAAAATGAAAAACCACAGACCCATGGTAGGGTCTTAAGAGCTAGAAAGAAATAATTTCAAAACAAATGATTCATTGTTCAATTTATATTTCATACTTAGTTGTTCCATATTTGTTCTTGCTTTAATTTCAGTTAGTTTGATGTTCGAATTAAAAATAATAACCATGTTTCAAATTTTTCTACTTCTATTTTACCATTATTGAGTTAGCGTGGATTATTAATATTTTTCAAATAAAAATCAAAACACTTGGATTTAATCGTTTTTACGCTGACTGGTGAGACGACATTTGTAAACATGTTTACCGCAGAAGGGCAGGTATTTCTCTGCAAAGTTTTCCTGTGAATTTGGAACGGTTTTGTCCCAATTAACCGGAGTTCTGTCCTAAATAAACATGAAGAATTCATATAATATAATATCATTGAAATGTTTTTGTTTTTTATAAAATGTCCCCAATAAGCGGCTGACCCAATAAACCGGTGTCCCAATTAAGCGGAATCTACTATAAATACAACATATCTGACAATGAAAGTAAGTAAGCGAACTGCAATGTTTATATGTGAAGTTGCTTGCATAACCTGAAAATGAAAAAAATACACGTTCACCGACGAGTTTTATTTTCAGTTTAATTATCTTCACTATATAGCTAAAGAATAATTGAATATTGAATCTTATAGAACAAAAAAGGAGCAATTTTTTGGTACTACATTCGATTTGGGAAAACAATAATTTTTTGAGATATCTAAGAAAAACATTTCCTGTTTTCAATGGCTAATATTTAATTAATTAATAATTTTTTGAGTGAATCAATTTTAGATTCTGATGGAGCATTTTAGGAGCATTTTTTTGATATATGATTCATTGAGAAATAATAATAATCCTCGCTAAATTAAATAATAACGGTTTTTATTTTCTTGAATGACAAACAAAAAATTAGAATTCATTACGTTGACGGTAGATGGCGTAATTTAAAGATACCTCTAATATCGATCAGAACTGTTTCATATTTATCAAAACAATTGTTCGATTCGAATTCGAATTAGAAAATAATTGTTCGAATTTCTTTTTATTAAATTATAAAGGATAAACTTTTGAATTATTGAAGAAAAGATTGGTATATTGTAGTATTTTTAGTGAATTGTTGAGATTACAATTGACAAAAATTTAGAATAAATTATTTTTTTGTATAAGATTATTCATGACAACGTGTTCGAACCGCCGAACGATCATTATAATCGCAACATTTGTTTATCTAAAAAATTACGTTTAGAAACCGGTCGTGTGCTTCGTTTCTAGAATTTAATATTGAGTGATATTGTGTACTGAATTGCTTTCTTGTACATTGTTTTTTTTCATTTAAATAACTAATCAGTTAAACAACAAAAATGAGTTGCCCATTTAATAAAGATGCTTTAGATAAATTGAAGAAATTTATTGATCTTTGTTCAATGAATCCTGATGTATTATTATTACCCGAATTGGAATTTTTCAAAACATTTATCGAATCTTTCGGTGGTAAAATAACACCATCAAAAAAAGCATCATCAGCATCTAATCAACAAGCATTTACCGATGATGGAAAAATGAATGAAGCTGAAGAACCATCCGAAGAATCTGATCAGGAATCTGATTTAGAAATTAATAATGAAGGTTGTGTTGAACCGGACGAAATTGATCCGAAACAGGAAATGGGTGATCCTGATAAAGAAATGAACGATGACGATATTGAAAAATCAAATGAAAAACGTTCTGAAGCAATGATGGCATTTAGTGATGGTAATTTCGATAAGGCAGTTGAGTTATTTACTGAAGCAATCAAATTGAATCCAACATCTGCTTTGATGTTTGCTAAACGTGGGCAAGCCTATTTGAAATTAATGAAACCAAATGCTTGTATTAAAGATTGTTCAAAAGCTTTAGAATTAAATCCAGATTCGGCTGCTGCTTATAAATTCCGTGGCCGTGCATATCGTTTATTAGGCGAATGGGAGAAGGCTGCTCATGATTTACGGCAAGCTTGCAATATTGATTTTGATGAACAAATCGACGAATGGCTCAAAGAAGTTACGCCCAATGCTAAGAAAATTGAACAGCACAGAATCAAACAGGTACGAGCTCATTTACAGCAATGAATATTGAATTAATTGTGTTTGAAATTTTAGGAACGTCGTAAAATTGAAAAAGAAGAAAAAGAACGTTTAAAACGGTTGAAAAAAGCAAGAGAAGCTCATGCTAAAGCTAGTGCCAGTTCTAAAACAACTCAACCACCACCAGCACCACCAAGTTCTGATTCTGCACCAGCTGGTGGTGCTACTAGTCCAAATGATTTCTATAAACTTCTACAAGATCCGGAAATAATGGCGGCATTTACTGATCCAGAAGTGTCAGCTGCTTTTACCGATATTTCATCAAATCCGGCTAATTTCTATAAATATCAATCAAATCCGAAAGTAATGGCATTGATAACGAAATTATCAGGAAAGTTGGCAGCTTCGGGTATTAATATACCGTTTGGTGGTGGTGGTGGAGCTGGTGTTGGTGGTTTTCCAGGTTTCCCGGGTGGCTTTGCAGGATTTGGTGGTGGAGCTGGAGCTGGTACTGGTACGGGTGGTACTGGAACTACACCTAATTTTAAACCACCAGATGATGATAATTTAGATTAAATTTGCTTTTCATTCATTATATATTATTTATTAAAGGCTGAAGTGTAAGTTTTCTTATTTTACAAATAAAACAGTTATAAATTATTGTGGATTATTTTGTTGGAAATTTACTGAATAACTACCAGTATTTGGGTCTTGTTGTAATTTAAAATTCTCAGTTGAGAGACCGAAAGGTCTTAAAAATAGATTTCCAAGATCTTTCAATTTGCCTAGAACAAGAAAATAATTAATTTATTCCAGAGAAAAAATATATACAGTTAAATTAATTACCTAACATTTCCGTTTTTAATTTCTCATTTCTTTCATTAATCAGTGGCGGTAATCGTTGCTGTGCAATAATAGCATCTTTATTACCAGGATCTAATTCCAAGATTTTCTTATAATCTTCTAGACTTTCGTCTAATTTATCAGTTTCCTCATATAATTTAGCTCGACGTAAATAGGCTCTAATATATTTATCATTTAATTTGATAGCTTTTGTACAATCATCGATAGCACTACTTTTATTATCGATTTTAATTTTAGAAGCTCCACGATTCGAATATAAAATTGCACGATCTTCACTGAATTTCAA
This sequence comes from Zonitis immaculata, assembly GCA_037414775.1. NCBI lineage: Eukaryota > Metazoa > Arthropoda > Insecta > Coleoptera > Meloidae > Zonitis > Zonitis immaculata. The sequence continues at coordinate 9,479 of JAZBGX010001327.1, forward strand.
AGGACATAGTTTCAATGCTTCCGTATATGTATCGATGGATTCAAGATATTGTTCATTTTTAAATTCATCATTGCCTCGTTTCTTCAATAAAATCGATTCATTTCGTAATTCTTCTTTTTGTTGATCACTTAAATTTGCATCACGATTTTTCAATACTAACTCTTCATCATCATCGTCATCATCATGATTTTCTTCCACAATTTCATCATTAGATTCATCATTTGTATGTAGTGGAATGTTTTGTTGTTCGTCTTTTGAAATCTCATCTTTGGTAACTTTGCTATTTTCTTGTGGTTCCGTTGTTGTTGTTGTGAATTGTGTATCACGTAAATCACGCACTAAATCGTCAACAATTTCATTATTGAAACGATCACGATCTTCTCTATTTCCGGACATTATTAACTTTTAAAAAAATTTCAAATTCAATCAAATTCTAGAAACCTAACCAAACATTTTTTAGTGACAATAGACCTTTTCATTTGTGAGAAATTGTGTTGCGCATGCGTCAACTTTGGCCATGTTTTCGGGCACTTTATACGTGTGCAAGCTATGAATATGTTTTGAATCTAATCAAACTGATAAACTGAACACAATAATACAAAATACAAGTATTTGAATTGAATTGAAATCCTAGATTTCAAATCCTCATTAGGCTCACAATTAAATAATTTAAACGAGATTGAGTCATCTGACCCTGCGGCCAGGCCCAGTTTCTTTCAAATGCTTTTTGATTTAAGAATATTCTATTGGATCCATTCACAATTCAATTGCTTGGTATTATGCAATATAAATTTTGAAAATCAACATAAGTTAGAGAATTTGTCATTAGTGATCAGTAATGATTCATCAGTCTCATCACATAATGTACTGAAAGACTGTCCGAAACTTTCATATTACCGCTCATTCATAAAAGCGCCACGCTTGCGCTTTATATTGCTTTGAAAATTGATTGTCATCTGTATTTAGGGATATTTCACGTTTTGTTGGCAATAACAGTAAAAAACTATTAACAGGACGTGATTTAAAGAGATTAAAACTATAAAAATTTAAAAAAAACCGCATAAATATTTAAAAAAATTTGAAATATTTAAAACAATATCCATTGTATACATATATATCTCAATTCAATGAAATCCTGAAGGTTCACTCAAAGCTTATCTGGATATGTCAACTTGATTGTCACAGGATAATGACGCTTGCGTATAATATCCTGCAAAATTACTAAAAAGGATTCGAGCTGTAAAAAGGTAAAATATTTATACCCCTTCTATTCAGTACTTATTATTATTATTATTTGATTAATAATAACGGCAATTTTACATAAAATATTGTACATAGTAATTTTAGAATAAAGCTCGTTTCTATTTTGTAATTAAAAGAATCGTTGCAGATCTATGTTTCCAGCACAATATTCATTTTCATCAATGTACAACATAAATAAAAAATTTCCACAATAGATAGAATAGTGTAAAAAGAAGAATTGATTGTAATTGAATAAAATCATGGATGTAACTCAAACTAGTTTAGAAGCTTTATTGCGTAAGCTTCCACAGTTTATTGATTAATTTTTTAGCTAACATTAGAATTTTTCTCGTAGTGAAAGCAACAAATCCACAAAATTTGAATATCGACACAGCAGCTGTTGAAGCATTCATTGCATTAGTTAATAAAGAGAAAGACGGTGTTTATTTAGGTGTTAAAGTATTATCGAATCGTTTGCCAACTGGTAATGAAAAAGAAACATTACAAACATTACAAATAATTGACATATGTATGAATCGTTGTGGACAACAATTCCAATCGGAAATTGGGAAATTCCGTTTTTTAAATGAAATGATTAAATTAGTATCGCCGAAATATTTAGGATCACGTACACCAATGGTTGTTAAACAAAAAGTACTACAATTATTATATTTATGGACAATTGATTATTCGAAAGAGACGAAAATTAAAGAGGCTTATGATATGCTAAAGAAACAAGGTGTTATCCGTGAATTACCAAATATTAATGAAACAAATTTGAATAATATAACAGCAATAAATAAAAAACCAATGCCAACAAATTCTTTATTTCAAGACGAAGAAAAATCAAAAGTTTTACAAAAATTATTACAAAGCAAAGATCCTGAAGATATACAAGCTGCTAATTGGCTAATCAAAAGTATGGTTAAAGAGGTAAACTTCAGTTATATACATAAATACATCTATATCTCTTAACTGATTTTATTTAGGATGATAAGAGAGCTGAATTGAAAAGTAAATATATATCTGAATTGGAATCGGCACAAAATAATGTACGTTTATTGAATGAAATGTTAGATACCTATGAATCGAATAATACAGCATCAAGTGATGAAATTGATTTAATTAGAGAATTATACCAAAGTTGTGAACGTTTAAGGCCAAATATTAGGAAATTAGCTACTGAAACTTTACAAGGCGAAGAAATCTTACGTGAGTTTTAATTTATTTTAATATCAAAGAAAGAAAATTAATGATGTCGATTAAATTTTTCTTGGGAATTATTTAATTTTGACCAAAAGGTTTCATTTAATTTGATAAGTTTTGTGATTTTCATCCATCAGATAGATTATTGGGTTGTTGCATAAGTTTTTCCCAATCTTTCCGAATAGCTTATTTATAATATTTTGAGCAGGCAAGATTATCAAGTGAATCAGTTGGTTGTCCAGATAGCTGTATTGTTTGTTGTTTATTGCTTGATTTATGACTTTTTGGTAGAAATCTAAATACCGAATTACAACGCCAAGACGCGATTCTCGATTTAGTCGTCTCACTGGATTTGAGGATCATCAACGGCCGCGATTTGTAGAAGAGAATTTGAATTTTTGTACATAAGAAATGGAAAGTATAACTATAGGCTATGGAGATCTCTGACTTCATTAGGAAAAGTGTGGAAATATGGTGGCTGCGTATATACCTTTTTAGTATTGCTCGCTCGCCGTGGGACCACAAATTGGCTGGACAATTTGATTACAGTAGAAGTGGATCTATAATCATAATCTTGCAAACAAGAAACAGTGACTAGAGGAAAAATGGAAACACCAAAACTGATCGCTTAAAGTCACAGGCAAAAAAAAGTGTTGCGTTTTAATGTTGGGAGTGCTTCTTAAACATCAAACAGTTATAGTATTTTATTTGGTCATGTATTTGAGTTTTCAAATTAATTCAAAAATGGACAACCAGAATGTGCGTCTGTACATTCATCTGCTCACGACTGTCTCAAGAAGCTAGGATTCTACAGCTCGATAAATGGGTCTCGCATAAACTGAAGGAAGTCTATCTTACCGATCGTCGATACTCATTTCAATCGCAACGATATCGACCTATCTAATATTCGATGTGAATGTTCGTAATGCAGAAGAAAGGAGCGAGCCCAAATAGGTTAGGAGTACAAGAGTGTAGTGTGTATTGGGCTTCTACTATGGAATCAAACTATCGATTCTATTGTGTATTGTCGTGGACTGTATAATTTGACCACATCTCTCAATGGGAAACGACCAGTGATCGTCTATTGTAAAATCATAGTGTTTCATCAAGGCAACGCCAGACCACACACAAGTTTTATGACTCGCCAGAGTTTTGGGCTATCGTCGTTACTCACCGGACATTGCCTCATCCAACTAACATTAGCTTCGTTATCTGAAAACTGATTTAACTTTCTATTGTGATGAAGATATAAAAGAGCTTCTCGCCCAGTTCTACATTAGAAAAAAGCAGTCATACGAGCGTGGAATCATACAACTGCCAGAAAAATGTTAAAAGATGACCAAGAATTAAATAAAATTACGTCATGACTTTTCCGACAACTCGATATAAGTTAGAGTGCTTATCTTAAAGTATACAAGAAAAAGGTATGGTTTTCCCCACATATTGTTATTCATTTCAGTCTTTAAATGTCAAATAATTCATAGATGACATTGAAAAGGGCTTTGGAATTATTTTTTTCAATCTCAGGGAATTTTATTTGTCAGGAAGTCCCACTCTTTCCACATCGTTGGAGAGACATTCAATTACTGATTAATTGTAGAGATGACTTATGCAACAACCTAATACTAACATTGAAAAATAGTGGCCATATTCTAGTGTAGAAAATATAACATATAAACGTTTATTTATCCGTTGTTATCTTGTACAAACATACAACATTTATTAAATTGAAGGGGAGGAAATATTTTCGCTAGCAATTATTAAATTCTCGAAATTTTTCATTTATCAACCGAAAAAATCCTAATAATTAAATCAATTGAATCGAATGAATATTCATTAAATTCTTGTAAATTGCATTCCATTTCAATAAATAAAATTTGAATATTTCAATAAACGAAAACATGATGGAAATCGAAAGTTTAAATTTCTAAAAAAATACAAAATTACGCTCCCTTTATTTTATATAAATTTTAAAATAATTTATGCATAATTAATTTCCATTACCAATAAAAATAATGAATATTATTATTTGATTTAAATTAATGAATTCCTAACATCATTGATTTTCAATTCATTTCAATTCAAAGTTATATTTTTATCAAATTAGGTGATGCACTACAAATTAATGACGAATTGAGTCAAGTTTGTGTAAAATATGATAAGACTCTTGGTAAAGATCAACAAAATCCAAATACTGAACATCATTTTGTTAATAATTCATCATTATTACAATTTGATATCACACCATCAACAACAAGATTACCAGA
>JAZBGX010001328.1:0-19257 GCA_037414775.1 Zonitis immaculata
ATATATTTTTTATAATTTGCACGAGAAAAATATATAGTTTGTTCTACATATCATACAATATAAAACGCCATTAACAATGTGTCAAGTAACAATACGAAAAGGGAAACGGGATAGAAACAATCAAAGGTCCCCCTTTTCGCTTACAAAACATTGCGCATTACTATTGCCGGGTGCGCAAACGGCACATACCTCTCCGAGTGTTGAATTTAAATTTATTGTAATATTTAGAATTCGTCGAAAAATTCGATAAACTAAAAATCAAATTTATGTTGACTATATTATCGACAAAAAAAAAGAGGAAAAAATGATTGAAAGGTTATTCTTTTTTTTTTTAAATAGAATAGTGACCATTGTCCTCGAATAGGCATTTGTGCTGCGCTCCCATTACTGTCTAAACTCAACATTTAACTTGATTTATCACAGTATGATTGTGTTTAATACCCTAAAGAACACGATACAAAACCAAATTTACGTATAAAACGACTGCCAACTATTGATGGGATTTTGTTGGTGGCGCGAGCTTTGTAATCGATATACGGACAAGTTTATATAGTCGTGTTTGTGTATTTTTCTTTTTTTGTTGGTTGGTTGGCTGTATTAAAAAATACAACTATATAGATTTATATCCGTTATCGGTAGCTACGTTTAGCTTCAGGCTAATTATAAAATGAAGCCAAACTAGCTACGATACAATGATATGCGGTGCTGAAAATAATACCGCTAATGTGGCAATGATCGTGAACAATGTGAATATAATAAGGCACAGTCTATCGACTACCATGGCTGCGAACTTCCAATCTCTGGTAACATCCGCAGCCTCATCTTCTTTACGTAATTGATCAGTTATAAATCTGATCTCTTTTAATATTAATGCCAATTCATAATCTGCACTTAGACAAGAATGATTTGATACTAGCGATTCGTGTAAACGACCACCATTTCCGTTATCTTCATTTTGTCTATAAAAAAAAAAAATAATAATTTCATCTAAATAGTGTATATTGATAGTAATTTTACCTGTAAACAGTCCGAAAGAATGTAGCTGTTGGTAATGGTGTAGGTGTACCACCACCTCGATGATTATGTCGAAAATCATCGTCAATATCTAAAACGTTAGCGAGTAAACTTTTCGAAGAACGTTCTTTTAGCTCGACATCTTGAAAATGAAGCGGTTTTCTATCGGTAGCTACAGAAGCTGGTCGACTAGGCGGCTGACCAAATTCCGAACCGCTCGATTTTAATGGCCGATGCATTCGCAATATCCATGGTAGCCAATATAAGAACACCACTTTCACCTAACAATAATAATTTTATTACGATAATAATCTAAATAACTAATAGATAATACCCATTCGGACATTTCGTGTGTATCAGCATTACGATGATGATAATTGAGGATGAGTATAGTCGAAACGACTGATGATGCCACCATAAACATTATACAATTAAAATAAGTACCTAATAATGGTACAGCATCAGATGTTGCTGGCATTGTTTCAGCTACCATATTTAAAAATACTGTTAATGACAATAAAATTGTAACTCCCAGAGATAGTTTTTCACCAGAATCCGGTGGTAATGTGAATCCTAATACTGCCATTGATGCAATCAATACGCATGGTACAATTAAATTAAAAAAATAATAAAGGGTACGTCGGCGAATTATTATGTAAAATGTTATGTCGATATATGGTTCCGGACAACAATTATAATAAATTTCATTTCGTTTACCAGGAACGCCTGCCAAATTTAATTAATCGATCAATCAAATTTTAATAAATTTCGTTATTACCTAACAAGTCCCATTCACCGTTTGTAATAAAACTGCTAATATCACCTCCGGAATCATCTTGCAATTGTAGATCCAACTAATAATAAAATTCACCAAATTGTTATTACAATTATTAAAAAAACAAAACAAAACAAAAAACTACCTGTAATCCATCATAAGTCCAACTACCGAATTTCATTTCGCATCGTTGATCGTCAAAAGGGAACCATGTTATATCAATTTTACAAGTGCTTTTAAATATACCGGGAGGAACATATAGACAACTACCATTATTTCTTACAACAACATTTGTTGGATATGTACCATCGAAACCTTCATCAGCACTAAATTTATCCATTAAATAATATTTTTTATCAATAATAATAATAATAATAATAGTATACCTATTATACATGAGTACATCGGGTTTCCATAAACGATGCGGCGGTATACGTAGATCTTTGACGCCGCCAAATTCGGAAGCATTCCATCGAAGGTTCATATCATTCCATTCCTATATACATTTATGTATAATAGACTAGAATGTATGTATAACTGTTGATTTTTAGGGTTGATAGCGATAGCAAAGTTTCGTTTTTGATTGCGTTTAAAATTTTAATTTTGAAATTTACACAGTTCGTCAGTATTCACCTCAATCAAACAAACTTTTGCCTCACTTCCGACATATACATTTATAAAATAATAATAAAACGTCCCTTTATTTATCAATACAAATACATATTCAATAATAATAATAATAATAATAACAATAATAATAAATCTTACCAATTTCAACCAGATATTTGTAACGAGCAGTTGGTTTTTTTCATCCTAAATCCAAACATGAAATTTCCATAAATTGATTTCAATTAGCGAAAAAAAAAAAGAAGCCAATCTTACCACATCGATAATTTGCATTAATGTTAAACCAAAACTGAGTTGTAGTGGATCTGATTCGTTGGCAACTGGCCGTTCTAAAACATTATAATGGTCAAGTAATTTGTGTAAAAGTCGCTTCTCGTTGGTTCCCGCCAAAGATTCTAGAAATGATAATAATAATTTACATGTTGTTGTTGTTGTTTGATGCCAAATATTCGTAAATATCATGATCATGACCTATATTGTTTGTTTCCAAAAAAGGAAAGTCCATTGAATCGTGAATAGTTAATAGGGAAATATTAAATATTCAATAGAATAATGAATGATTCGACTTTTTGCTTTTTACATATTATATTCAATACAAGAATGGGTCAAATCGAATTATTTATTATTCTCTAAGAATATATATGTATATGTATATATATATATATGTATATAGAATATAGAATATGTTTTAGGTGAGGGGTGATGGAATTAGCGTCGGTGGTGGTAGTGGTGATAATAGGGCGTTCATTCAAGATATTTAGAGCACGATATATATGAAAGGATAAGATGTTTGTTGAAAATAGAAATATTGTTGTTATAAAAAAAAAACAAAAATATATATGCATACCGTTTGGTAGCGACAGACAGATGTGCAAAAGGACAAAGAGCGTCAATGCTCGTGGACCGCAGTAGAATTGACATTGCTGCATGCCACTGTCCATGAGTAGCGAATATTAGTAATAAAGAGCTCGCGCCAGTGCTGTTTATTATACCTCTATAACGATCGTTTTTAAAAAAGAAATTTAGAATTTTATTATATCGAATTTAATTGCGAATAATTCATTATTAAAATTGTTTGTTTGTTTTTGTTTTTAAGTTTATTTATAAAAATTTTTTTTAAATAACAATATTAATTTAATTCACAATTTGTTTAAATGTTCGACTCATGAGTTTATTTATTACATTTTATATACATATATACTTATGTACAACAGTATTGATAATACTATACATACACATGTATATAGATATTTATTTTATATTTTATTATATTATCAACTGTTATTTATTTATTGATTTATTTATTTATTTAATTTAATTACTTCATGTTTATTATTTCGTGCCTACTCTGCACATTCGTATACTAATGCCATTTTCGAATCGGATGCTCCTCCGGCGAAGTGCTACTGCGCTACCGCGAGCCCACTGCCCGAACCAGAACATTACAGGGATGCTGTGTGCCACATGGATTGCGCACGAACTATTAATACACTTACTTACAATCTATACCATCTTTCTCATCATTCATATATCTAAATAATAGTTTCTATATAAACAATTTTACGCATGTTGCAGCTTCCTACAGATGCTTTTCTCTCTACAGATCAATGAGTTGTTTGGCGCATGTCTAATAATATTGTCGCAGCGTAACCGAATCATTTTATAGTACTTGAATATAAAACGTACCGCAATTTGGTACTATCTATAACCTCCAACAAATAGTATACGACCCTTCTTGACCTTTCTATATAACTTATAGGTCTTTAATCAAAAATTAAACTTAAACAAACAATATCTATTTTCATTAACAATATACCAAATAACCAGTCCAATTATTAATTAGTTCATTACAACAAATTATAATTATATATAAGTATCAAATTAAAATGTTCAATATTTAATAGATAATCGCAAACTATAGGGACATACTTGAATATGGTTGATCGATTCCTATCAGTTATTATACTATAGCAACCTATCAATATTTAAAATCGTTGCAAATTAAACTGATATACGGATAGAATAATCGATGAATCACGAGAATAGATGTCTTAATTCTGTATAGAAATCTATTTATTATAATAGAACAATTTGGAAAACAAAAAAAAAACTGAATACGCGCACCCGGCGCCTCCACCATATTCATATTTATACATCCAATCATTATGGATACTCACCAATAATTTAACTTCGAAATAAAACAAACCTAAAAATTCTCATCTAATATATAACGAAATGTTTTCTTTATTATCGTAATATTCAAATAACAACAACAAAAAAATGATCGCTAGAGAAATACAATAATTCAAGGTTTCATATTAAAATTAATGAATAGCTATAAATATTGAATCGAAATAATGAAAATTATCAAACCAACAAATAGGAAAAATATTTGGAAAAGCAAAAAAAAAACGCTCCAATATGCTATAATAACGTCATATAGAAATTCATTTTTATATTGGAATCAAACGTGAATTAGTATTTTCCAATATTGAAACTATAAACTTATGGTAAAAGTCGATATTTTACAAAGTTATTTTTTATTGGAAGGAGAAAAAACGACAGAGAAAAAATCTACTATAGTTATTTAAAATATTCTTGTAGATTGTTCGATAAATTGAGAAAACAACAAAAATAAACGAAATTTTCTTGATACTAAGATGCTTATTAAATGAGTATTAGCTGCATCTATTTATATTACGTAGGATAATTCGTAAATAATAAGCTTCTCTTGTTTTATAAAGATTATTATTTTGGAGTATAAAAATGCAACTTTTACGATTACTCCAGTAATTAAGTGTAACGAGTTTTGGTTTGAAACGGAATATTTAATAAAAATTATTAAGATTTCAATATTTATCAGTCGATCAATTATTCAAATTAAAAAAAAAATTATCCTATAAATATTGAAAATTCCCGCTAATTTTCGATTAGGTTAAGTTGGTATATTGTTTTTTTAAATGTCTATCGGAAGTGGCTCTAGCTTCGCTGAGTTAAAAAAAATAAATTGCAAATTTACTCAAAATGATCGAATAATAATCGAATCGTTTCGATTAATGTAGAAAAAAATTGTATATAATATCATAATAATTGCTATTATTGTAATTTTAATTGTTGAATTTATAGTGCTATCTGTTGTACAAATTTTGGAATTATATGGCGTTGTCTGTATTATCGGTTGATCGTTATGTCGGGTGCGGCATTTTGGCATGCGCCGGTCGGAGGGGGCGGACGCAAGTGATTCTAGTGTAATTGCCAGCAACTCTGAATTCCATTATCAACGGCATTATTAATAAATTTTGCCGAAAATAAATTGAATTTTTTTTTATTTATTGAAATTTAAAAAGAAACAAAATTAAATAAATAAATTATTATTGTGTTTATTATTTATAACGGTAAGTTATTTATTTTAGTGTGTTAAAAAAATTCACATAAAACCATCGCATAATTATAAAAAGGGATTATGACTAAAAACTGGATATACCAGTACAGAAAAAAATTGAAATAGGTGCAATCATTTTGGGTTGGAGCGTTGAGCCATGACAGTGTAATTTAAAGTGGTACATACATATAGTATTTGAATAGTAATAGTAATAATAACGATCATTATTAATCGTGGACAAGTTAAATTGTTATAAAACAATATAAAAAAAAGCTGTTAATATCGTGTGGAATCAAGGAAAAGTCCTGGAGGTGGATTGTGTTACGTGACAAATGTACGTATTTTGTTTTGATAATGGTGCAACGCTATATATATTTTCAATTAAAAATCACACCCATTATTTAATATTAAAAACAACCGGTAGTGATATAGTTAGAATATTGACCCTTTTGAGATTAATTTTTAGTCATACATTTGCATGTTTTTAATATTAATCACCAAATAACTATGATAACTAGTATTGCCATGTGCAGACCTTTTCTATATTATTAGTTATAGACGAATTTCCTGTTGGGCTGTGGTCAACTCCTTTTTAACCACTAAGATTAAATTCCGCTTTAGTTGATGCTTATTTTCATTATCTAAAACCACAAAAAATATACATATATTTTATGATAATTGATTTTTTTTCCTTTTTAGTCCTATTTCTGGCTGAGATTAAATCTTTACAATAAAAAAAAAACAGCGGGGAAAATGCGTGAATATAAGATTGTTGTTCTGGGTTCTGGTGGTGTTGGTAAATCAGCACTTACAGTACAGTTTGTACAAGGAATATTTGTTGAAAAATATGATCCAACTATTGAAGATAGTTATAGAAAACAAGTTGAAGTTGATGGACAACAGTGTATGTTGGAAATTCTTGATACAGCAGGCACAGTATGATATATTATCAATTTTTATTATTTATAAATTATTTCAAAATAATTTATTCTTTAGGAACAATTTACAGCAATGAGAGATTTATATATGAAAAATGGTCAGGGTTTTGTATTGGTTTATTCAATTACTGCACAATCAACATTTAATGATCTACAAGATCTTCGAGAACAAATTCTACGAGTTAAAGTACGTATTTATATCAATTTAAAACAATTAACACTAAATAATTGGATGACTAATTCGTACGATAATTAAATTGAATCACCTTATAGACATATTGTAAACAACATTTTTTAATAATGATCATGCCAATATATATATATATATATATATATATATATATAAAACACGATTGTTTATAATGGCGAGAGGTAAGAGAATTTAACAGTAAAAATAACCAGCAGATTTTGTGGCACAGACTATTTATTGACAATAAAAATTCTGATAAAATCTTAGGGCCAGAAATTAAATTAAATTGATTAAATTGAAAAAAGAAACGAAATAACCAGTTCATGCCGTTTTGAAAATTACTCAAGGCTATTATATCAGTCATTGTTATTATATTTATTGTTGTAATTAATTATTTTTCGTGATAATATTCAAAATAGAGGCGGATATGAATTGTCTTTATTATTATCTGTTGATTACATTCATTCAATATTAACAAACAAAATGAAAACTTATTTATTTCCGTTTTATGTAATTATTTTTGATTATTTATATATTTTTATTGATTGTTTAGGATACCGATGATGTACCGATGGTTTTAGTTGGAAATAAGTGTGATTTGGAAGAAGAAAGAGTAGTTGGTAAAGAACAAGGTAATAATTTATCGCGCCAGTTCAACTGTGCCTTTATGGAAACATCTGCCAAAGCTAAAATAAATGTTCACGATGTGAGTTTTTAATTAAATTTCAAAAATCCTAATAATAATTTTCAAATATTTCAATAAAATATTGTTTTATTTACAGATATTTTATGATTTAGTTCGACAAATTAATAAGAAATCACCCGAAAAAAAACAAAAACAGAAAAAGAAAACGATCTGTGTATTACTATAAAATAAGAAACCTCTATTATATGGAACCAAAAAGTACATTTAAAAAAAAAAGATTTTCAAGACTATTGTAAGACAAAAAAGTGTGTAGAGGCGTGAAGGCAAGTGCGGACGTGGAGCCTTTTCCAGTGAAGGGTATTTAAAAAAAAATAATAATATATGAAGCCCTTTGTATCTTTACTTTTTATCTTCTCTTTAATTTTTATTATGTATTTGTAATTTGTAATTAATTATATTAAATATTTAAAAAAAAAAAATATTATGTCGGTTAAAATTTTCCAAAAATCAAGGTTGTTATTGAACTACTACTTTTAGTGATTAGCTTAAAACTTTTAAACAATATAAGAGTAAAATTTATGAATACAAAAAAAAACCTACTGCCAATTTTTTTCGTGGTGTCAAATAGTATAATAATAGAATTTTGTGAAAATTATAGTGGCGTGCAATTTATTTTGATTATATTTTTTATTGAAGACTTATTATCGATGGGACAATACTTCTATGACCACAAAAGCATTTAATAATAATAAATTAATATAACAAATGGTGTTCCATATTTCCTATTTTATAAAAAATAAAAATAAAATAATAAGCGTTAGATATGAATGAGCATATCCGGATTTGTATGAGGGTAGATATCTGAGTAAGCACTCACTGTTTGTGTTTGTGTTTATTTATTTATAATTAATATAATAAAATTGTTGAATTATACACATTTCCATCATATGATTGATGTTTAATTTTATTGGATTAAAATTGGTGATTTTGTTTTAATAGATATTTAATCACAGTAGTGCTTACTCGAATTTTAAAAGTGTTGGTTGTATTTCCAAGGCTCTGTGAGATGGTGTTCCATCTCAAGTGCCAATTATTGATTAATAAAATAATATAATGAAACATTTCTCCAGAGTCATTACTACATTTTTTATAAATAATTATCTAAGAAAATTATATAATTTTTTTTAATTTTATTTTCCAATTTAATTGAAATTTAGTGTTAAAATTTATATTTAAAAAAAAGGAAAAAGAAAAAATGTGATAATAATTTTTTGTATTATTCAAATTCAAAAAAAGAAAAAACGGAACAATTTTTTTTTTAATAAATAGCTCTTATTTCGCACCTGCCTTTTGCACAACAGCGGTATACCAAATGAGCACTAAATGCAATAAAATACCGCTCGCCAATATTTTGGAAGATAATTTTTTTAGATTTCAATCACAAATTATATGTGTCAGTTGACGGTTTCTTCCCATTTAAGCAATTAAAAATGATTAAAAACAATTGTATAAATCAATCTTGTTGTTTTTTAATATTAAATGTATGTTAATGTATTCTAATATTGACGCTAAATATAATAAAAATTAAAGTGTTCCTTTTTTGTATTTGATACAATGAAGTGTTAAATCGCGACCAACATTATATAATTTTTTTTTCTTTAAATATTACCTTTACTATTCAAATTAATGATTGTACATAAAAATATATCAATTATTTATAATTTGTTTTTGATGGAACAAATTCTCTTTATTATTAACAAAAACTTTAATCCTTTCCATTATTCCAATTTATCGTTTTAATATGAACCGTTTAGAATAACAGCTGGGTATTGTGTTGTTAAATATCTACAACTACCAGCATCTATTATAATCACTACTCACTCATTAAATCATTATTGAATAATTCAATTATCGACAAATGCTGGTAATACATATTTGTTAATATACATAATCGTTTCACATATTCTATCTATTCGAATGATATTAGATCAAAATATTTACATATTTATCTCTGCTCAGTACGTCGAGTCTAATTGTAAGAACCATAAGCGAATATAGAACTGTATCATCAGAAGCGGCGGTGCTGTTGCCACGTATGATACCAATTCATTATCCTATAGAAGAGAAAAAGTGGTTGTTTGAGCGTCCACTGCTACAAATGACCAAGGAAAACGTGTAGGCTGAACGGAAGGAAAAGATAATAAAAGATGTAGAGATCTGGAACAAAAGTAAAGTGATGGTCAGAGCGTCTTTACGGCATACTCACAACTGACGGCCAGATAATAAACGCATAAACTGCACGATGATTCGGTATATTCAATGATCTTAGTTGGTGTTTCGAACGTAAAGTGGGGAAAATCCTTATTAACAACTTGATTCCTGTAATGATAGAAAATGGAGCAACTTTTTTGTACAAATAATTAAGAGAAAAGATAGAGAATTAGATTCAATGAGACGTGAAGCTTTAAATAGAAGGGGAAGATTGAAGATAATACCTTTCGTAAAGTTATGCCTTCGGTAGTGCCAAGGTAATAAGAGATGAGGTGGAGTTTTACTAAATAGACGCCGGACTAACCACCCAAAGGAGTCTTACACTTCCCGGTGGTACTGTGTTGCCTACGGTGGGCAACTACCATTTATTCACCTTCAAAAAATTATAATGATTAATGGAAAAAAATTATAAAATAAAATAGTTGAAACTCTAAATTACTATAGTAATAATTTTTAGGTTATATCCGAAAGGGGTTTGCACGTGAAAGGGGTTGATACAGGTGAAAATGGTTCCATTTAGTTTCTATTGCGTTAAATAGTTGGCAACATCTATGATAGACCTTTTCATGGTTAAAAAAACTGTTGGTACATGTCTTGACTTCCGCAGTATATTTCGGGCACTTTATGTGTGATAAAACGCAACAAACATACATATTCATAACAACTGCCCGAAACTTTCATATTAGCGCCTTTTCAAGATGGTAAACGCGCTTGCGCATGACTACTTGTGGAACGGTCTATTATTGTAGATTTCTGTTAATTGCTTCAAACCATCCTCTACAGGTGGCGCCACATACATTCATTCGTATGTTAGAATTAATTTAAAGTTTCTAATTCAAAAAATCATAGATATATGAATATAAAGCTAAGAATGTGATTAAATATCTATTTTTTAGCAAATGATAATAATTTTAACAGGGCCTTCAGATCAAGCTTCCAGCGACTCCTCTCTCTCTCTCTCTCTTTCCGGCATAAGGAACAGCTCAGGGGCAAGAAATTTGAAGGTATATAGCGAGCTGATGGTCGCTGTATGAGCATTTTGGGAGAGTTTATCCTGATTCGTTAGGAGATTGCGTTGAAAAAAATAAATTCTATTCCATCTAATAAATGTTGTGCTTCATATCCATTATTAATTACTTTGAACTGATTGTATTATATTTATTTTGTGAAAAATATTCAAATACATCTTGTCGATTGAATGGAATCCCTTCTCGATTTTGGTAAATGTTTATTTTCCAGTCTTTTGTTATTATCTTGGATCAAAAATTAATATAGCTATATACATAGCTTGAAACAAAGACCAACAACGAATTTACATTGGATTAATATGAATATTTGTATTAATATTTTCTACAAAAGATCTCTCGTCTTGGATAGATTTTAGTCAGATCTGTATCAAATAATTTTGAGCCAATAAAATATGATATCTATACTAAATATTATAAATTTACAATGTATGTATTTTTCGCTAGCTCCTTATCAGAATTTGATTAATTCTGTTCCAGTTACACTAATTTTAGCAAAATAAAGATAGTCGTCAGTTTCTAAATTGTAACGATTATTATTCTTATATGTATCACGAAACTTTCATTATTATAAGACAGCCTCATTTGGATAGTGGAATACCTTATATGTATACATATATTCATTTATTTGTATCGAAGTAGTTCTTATGAAATGAATTTTCCGTTGTAGTAAAAAAAAACGTCAGAAAAATATCCATATTTAGTCAGTATTATTAGAAAATTGTTTGTCTGAATTCAACATTATCGATTTTTATCTAAAAAAGGTCGCGTCTATTTTATTTTTCTATTTTTTTTATCCATATACTTGATACTTGTCTGGAATTCAACTGACCATTTTATATACAAAAATTTCATACATCTCATTTATTATTATGCCGTACACGTATAGAGGTTGTATCTACCTAAAATGGTAGTTTACACAAAGTAATTCTTTATTCGAATTTGGATTTTTATCATTTGGTTTTTCTATTTCAAATAGAACTGTTTCGTAAGTTGATTTGAAGCTAGTCTTAGCCAATCGCACTATTTAGAAAGCTTTTTGTCCTGTATACACACCTTTTTACTTGTGAGAAATTCTGTATATTATACAGGTAGTGTCACGATTAGATTTAGCATATACTTACTTGGAGTTCTTGTAGATAAAATTTGAGGTATATTTTTCGACACAACATTTTTTATTTACATATATTTTTTATTGAAATAATTTTTGATTTACAATATAATCATCATAATAATCTAGGTAGATATAGCTACTGTAGCGTAGACTTCGTTACTTTTACTGTGTGTGTCTGTACATTTTCATAGAGCAAATGATACGCATGAGCTTTTTGCCAATAGGCTCAGCTGAATTTGGAAGCTTTTGACTGTAAATATATACTAGCTGCAATCGTCTTATCATCGGTAAACAATACTTAATAAAACATTCCTTTATAATGCTACCAGCAACTCATTGAACTCATAAAATTAAGTAATTTCTAGATGGTGTCAAGTCGAGTTTGTTTGACTATAATAATTTGTTTTTTGTTAGTTCATCTGTTGGCTTATATAGGATTCGTCTTAATTGGGTCACGTTTTACGTTTAAAAATCGGTGTTATCTGCATTGATGAATTTCTTATTGTACAATTTGTCTGGACAAATAAATCTCGAATTGTCGTAACAAAAACAAAAGTAATTATTATTTATTTTAAATGTCGATAATATTGCTGCCGTAAATATTTAAGGTCAAATACTGAACTTTTTTTGCCATTTATTCACTAAGTTTAATTAAATAAAGAGAATATGTTTTCATCAAACGCTAGTAGTTGTTTATTTTTTTGTATCGATTAGGATATGTACCCATTTGGATGATTGAAATATCATGATAAACGATATTCTATTGGTATCTGTATATAAAAGTAGATAGTAGAGTGTTAATAATTTCGCTCAAGTCATACGCTATGCTTGCGTGTGTTGTTATTATTATTATCATATCAGTTTTGATATTATTGATTTTTCTTGTAATATTTCATGCATCGTTCTTTTACTATTTTCTGTTTTTATTAGACAAAACTATAGTTGAAATCGATTTGTAAAATCTCTGACATTTACTCGTTTTTAAAACGTACATCTGCATGCACCAAAATTTAGCTGTGTGGTATTTCTTTTTTCCCCAAAATTTTGTTCATTAATATAATTTGTACCTTTTATAGATTGGCTATTTGCCATATATACCATATATATTTTAATGACTAACCAATTTTGGTGTATTGTATCGTTGGTCAACTAATAAATTTCATTTTCAATTAAGTTTATGATGTAGAGTTGTAACAATGTTGGACGTCCTAACCAGATGTCCGAGATTGTTTTCTTTGTTTTTTTTTTTGTTATATTTTATAAATTCGATAGAATAATTTTGAATACAGCTAATTAACAGTTTTCAAAGGAATTTATAGTTTAGTAGTTTAGTCTATAATAAATAATATCGAATGTAGTCCCATTGGGCTATTCAATCCCTTCTAAAGGCTAACTTTTGATACAAGTTCTCCTTTCATAGAACGGTCTTAGATTTTCCTGTTCACAGACTTAATCTGCTGCCGGTACAAATTTATAAAATAACGACCCAGTTAATATTACAGACACCCGCTCTAAATGTATACACCAAACTAATTTAAACTTAGCTAAAACCAACAACACTAAATATTCAACCTTCACCGGATAGTTTAACAAATAAACGGAGACTATATTGAAAATAATTTCCCCATCCACATTGATCCACCATATTTCCTTTTTAAATAATTTTTATTTTGTAGCTTGCTTTATATCTTGTATCATAGAAGATCTATTGATACGTACGGGAATTTGTTCAATTGAATTAAAATATATATATATATATATATATATATATATATATATATATACGTATATAAAATTAGACAGAGATTCTCGAAAGTTAAATTAGATTCTTTTGAATTAAAGAAAAGAAAAAATAAATAGTGGAATTTGAAATAAATGTTTTTATATCCGATTTGGAAACTTTTCCAAGACTTTTCTATAATCTATATATAACCGTATGTATAGTTTTCATAACATTTCCAGTAAAGCTATATAGATAAATAGCACAAATTTATCAAAATCTTTTAAATATTCTGAAAATGTTTTAATTGAAACATGATTAGTTTTAACAATAAGCTTTTTTTTTAAAAGAAAAAAATTGTTGATTATTATAATTAAATTAGTTCGATTATGCTGTCCCTATTCCTTTTATACCTTTTGGTTATATAATAAAACAATTACAAGGGTCAAATAGGAATCTATTGTTCCATTGAGCTTTTGTCGTACATCTTTATATAGAAATGAGTGTTTGTAAAATTGATATATTTTATTTTTCTTTATTTGCTTGACTAAAAATACCGTAATTTTAATTACAATTTTTATTAACAACTAATTTGCTAAATAATTTTTTTGCTTTTAATATTGTTAAATTATCATGAAGACTCCACTTGTTTATACAATAGAATTACATAGAGGATTTCTTTATAAACTATTTAGTACTTATTGTAGTACACTATTTTCTATAATAAGCTATACTAACTAATAAAATCCAACTGGATTCAATTCGAGCTTGTGTAATAATTGAAATTCCCTTACATTATTTATAACAATAATCGATAGTGAAATTAAATTATTGGAAGAAGATATTTTAGTTAATTTAATTCAAGATTTTGTTGTGAATTTAAGGCAATTTAGACAGTATAATAAATTAAAGTGTCAGATGCTAATTTATTTAAGAAATAAAGAATTAAAACCGTAAAAAGTTAAGAGCCACCTGTGCTTTTGTAAAGTTCATAAATTTTCGATTGTGAAGTATTTGAAATGGTAATGAATCTTTTTTGGGTTGTGGAGATTAAATTTTGATTTAAAATATTATTTGTTAATTAGAAGAATTATTATATGGTGAGATGCCCGTATATAATTGAAAGCTTAATAATTTATTTAATAGTTTAAGTGATTTGTTGAGAGTAAACTATAATTAGTGTCGATAATTTGAAGTGTGGAAAAACTTTTACTATTTCCTGCATCGAATAATTGGGATGTGCTTGTATATAGTATAGTGATTGGGGTCGATGAAAGCCATGTGGGATTTTTAGATTCTAGAAAATGAGTGTTAAAGTCGACGACACTGGAATTATTAGCGTATTGTGAATGTGGCTCACCAGAGCCGCAGTGCAGCGCGATAGAGCATTTGCAATGTACGCTTGCGCACCGATACCGGCACCCGGACGCATTTTATAGAAGAGACGCCCGTCCCATGGGTACAGTTCCTTGGATTCCAAGCACATACCACCGCTACTATTTTAATATGGAAAATTTATATGGATCAGTATATGGATAGACACAACATAGACACAATAATAACTTTCTACCCTTTTTCCAAATGACACAAAAATATTAGACAACAAAAAATCATTTTAATAATGATACTAAACAATTTGAATATTCATCTAGCACAAATATTAATTGAGGATACGATACTGTTTTAGAATATAACAACAATTCGACTTTCCTCTCAATTATCTTTAAGCCAGTGCGGTTGTAAAACACTTGGAAGGCAAATCTCTCAAATCCTCTACCTCTAGTTGATCATAAAAAAAAATCAATGCCCATGTGACCGTAATATATCCATCTCTCTAGCATTCGACCAACCAATATAAATTGAAATTATTGTTTTATTATATAGATTTTTGAACTAATTATTATCAGTATTACAGAATCTCTTATATGGGGGAAGTCAAGTTTTGTGCAATTTTAGAAGTATTGAAGAATACTACGGAACGACGATTCGTCATTGAAACACGAAATTTTTCCAATTTTTCCAATTCACTATCTATTTATTCTCGTTATTAATATACAGGCTCGGCCGATAGTGGCGTTCCTTGTCTGCAACTCTCGCTCTGGTGCATCAATAATATTAATTTTCCATATTTACCGAAAAGCTAGAGAAATCTTATCAACGTCAAAATGTACTCAAGATATCAGACTTCAAAAACCTGTAATGCGTAGAGAGCTAGAGTTATAGACCAGTAAAGTTGCGCTGTATATTGGAGGGAAAAAGAATATAGAGAATTGTTGGACTATCAATTTAAACAATACAAAACACAAAAGAATTGAATTTAAAAATCGATATATATATATGCAACTTTACGCCTTTTTCTTATGCCATTTTCTTATTTTCCCATGCGAATAAACGGATGAAAACTATATTTTACGTTTTCCATGATTTTAATGCTCTTTTTTCTCAGTAATTTGACAAGACAAATTCACCAAGAGAAATTCAATAATACGAATATATAGGTATATATGTATATATATATATATATATATATATATATATATATATACATATTTATATAAACGAATATATAAATGAATTGATATATTAGGGCAAAATATCGAGCAGAATCAACCGACCAAAAATTGGAATTTTCAGGACAATAATCACATTCAATATAAATATTATTTATTTTTCCTTTTTTTTTTTTTATTATAAAAAGTTTGGCGACAAAAATTGTTTGAAATGGAAATATTTTCGTTTTATATAAATATACAGGATGTCCTAAGTATGCTAGTAAAATATTTAAGATGTCGACTTGTAGTTTCCAATCAACGAATATCTACAGACATTCTTCACAATTTTAAATTATTCTCATCATTTTTTTGCCATAGATTTAGATATATAACACCCTATTTTTTTTCTATTGCATGGTAATTTTCACGAGCTTTCCAATAATGATATACGATGTGTTTGGTTTTTTTTTTTTTTTGAAAAACTAAAAAGATTTTAAGATCTCTAATTATCAGTTTATTTAATATAAAACAATGACAAAATTGTATATGTATAATAAAGCTTTTCTTTACAAATCTTATCAATTTTTCAGAATATAGACAACATAAACCGTACATCGTTATGTGGAAAGCTCATCAAAAACAACGTAAACAGATACATGTTGTTACATTTCAAATTCAAATAAGACCATTATTAACGGTTTTGCGTTTGGATACATCCTATATACGTTAATTTGAAACGATCAATTATTAAGTAATTGAATAAAAATTCATGACTCGCAAAAGCACTATAAACACTCTAAACGTTGATCTATCTCAACAGTAGAGTCGTGACGATTTTCCACTAAAATCCAAGCGATTTATAGATTGCTCAATAAATTTGAATACAAGTTGATCAGAATAGAATGATACTTGTATTTTCATTTAAAGTAACATAAGTTAATTACCGTCGAGTGAAAACTGCAAGTCGACGACATTGAGCAGCAACAGAAGGTTATGGAACATCCTCGCATATAACTGGGACACTCTGTATATATAGAATATTTGATAATATGAAATTTAAGCTCTTGAATATTCAGTCAATATAATTTCGAAAGTTATATGGAACTTCTTTAAATGTAAAAGTCATTTCAAATTGTTTTAATTAAAATTTTGATATTCAATTTAACACAACAATAATATATATATATATATATATATATATATATATATTTCATTATTAAAAGATCTGGATTATAGAAAATTGAAACATATTTCGTCTTTGATAAACTTTTATAAAACATATTCCTTTCATATGTTGAAACCAATGAAAGAAACTTAGTAACTAATTTACAAATATAGTTTGTAAAATAATAACAATATTAAATGGCCATTATTGTTATGTTAAAGTTACATTATTTCTCTATTTATTATTTCAGTAATATTTGTTTGAAATTATATGAATACATAGCTTAATAATTTTCAATTTATATGCAAGATTGTTGGAATTGTATTTGAGTAAAAATTCCTTAAAATAATTAAAGAGAAGATAATTACAAAAATTAATTGGAATTCTATGATTTTAAGAAAAAAAAAAACGTTATCAAATATTTCTGTTTGGAAAAATCGTTTAGTAAAAATATACACGACGATTGGGTGAAAACTTTAGGGGACTGTGCCTCTTTATATTCTACAGTTGCAGGCTAGTGTAAGGAGTTTGAGCCGGGCAGAATATCCACATTGCTAAGGACGACTATCCACGACCTACACCGGTAAAAATGTGAAAAAATGCAGAGATCTAGTTCTAGCTAGATAGATATTTAGCTGAGCTCACAACGATCTCAAATAGCAGCATTCAGAGGATCCTCAATCACCCTCGTCACGTAGGGTATACCTAGAATGTTAACCGCCGAACTAAAGAGGAAACGAGTCGACACCGAAGAAATTCAAAGTTGTAAGCTGCGCTTGAAAGATTATGGCGTACATTTTTTTTGGATTCCGTGGCAATAACTAAGTTAGATTACCTGAAAAAGTGAACCACTATTACAGGCTCTTACTACGCTCAAAAAATAAGAAGATTTCGGGAAGCCATCAAGAAAAAAGGTTAAGGCAAATTGCGGGTCCAATTCGTTGCTGTTCCACTAGGACACACAAAGCCGGAGATGCGATGGCTGCCTTCGAGAAGCTGGTTTCGAATTACTCGAATACTAATCCTATTCTTCAACGACTTCGATTTCTCCTCGGCTTAAGAAACAGCTCAGGGGCAAGAAATTTTAAGAGGAATCCGTATTAATATAAATTTAGAAATAATCTTTGTAAAATCGATTGTTGTGCCTTATTCAAATTCATCTTTAATACCAAGTAGGTACATTTTAGATCATAAACTGTTTTATAAAAGTTCATAAAAAATTGATAAGAGGTATTTCGAAGACTTTAGAAAATTTAATGAAATTCATAAAAAAATACCATTTTCATCTAAAAAATCCAATTCTCTGTGAGTTTCCCAATAGGATCAAAGCAATAATAATAATAATAACACCTATAATTATAAAATTATATAATTTTGCAAATTTATGTAATATTTTAAAATTTTACAAGAATAATATTTATATCAATGAAATCAATTACTGGAAATTCTCTATAAAGAGATTCGGAAAGTTAAATCGACAGGTTTCGAATTTATTTCAAAGAGTTTGATGGTTAAAAATAACATCACAAGGGTAGATTTTTGTTATTATGTTATTATATCAGGCTCTATACCTATATATGTATAATGTATATTCATATATATAAAGTTGTTTGTTTTTAACTGGAATTTCAAAAACACACAAAATAATCCAAATAAATCGATTCAAAATTATCAATTTTCTTTATTCTGTTCAAAGCAAAATAAATTGATACACGGATATGATGATTATTCAATAATCCAATAATATTCGATCTATTTCTTTTAAAAGATGTGAATTTGAACAGTTATCTCCTATAGGAATGAATCTAAGATTTTTATATATAACTGAATTCGTTTCAGTCGCCGATTGAAAGCAATTTTGATTAAGTCTATTTGTTATGGTGACAGGTCAATATATA
>JAZBGX010001329.1:2699-19245 GCA_037414775.1 Zonitis immaculata
TAAAATTACCATAGGCGCTATAATAATCGAACATAGGATCCGGTATTAATGTTGAACTATTACCAAGTTCAGGACAACTAATCACTTGACAATTGAAAAAGAAATGATCAGTTAATGATCTAGCTTCTAATGGACTAAAATTAAAAGCGAATCCACGATGTTGTCTTGCATATTTGATACAATCATTCACTGTTGGTACATTACTACCAGCAATTATTGGTAAATCCGATTTATAACAATTACGAATTTTATAAAATGGTATAACTGGATTGTATTGGATACAATGTTGTGTTGTTAAAACCGTTATAAATAAATTGGGAAAATATAATTTTAAAAACATCATGTAGATTTTAAAATTTGCGGATGTATCTATCGGAAATATCGTTGACAAAATGATGGTGATCATGCACAATTGATTCAAAATTGTTCAATGTTCTATCAACTATTTCCTTTAATTATCTTTTTTTTTTAATATAGATGTCAAGTGATTTAATTAATCACGGAAAATTGCTGATTTCCTCCATATACTCCGTTAATCACAATTTTTAAGGACTTATTTTTTTAATATACGAATACGTATTTAAAATGGACTTACAGTTGGAAAACTAACTTCCACAACCATTATTTTTAAATACAAATTTATTGTAATTATCCTCTAAGTATGTTACAGTTAATCGAATTAAATTCTTCTCTTCTGAGTGCTGATATAAAGGACATTATTTCCACGTATAAAAGCATCTCCGAATTTATTCTTCAATTGACCATTCACGTATTCCTCTGTTTGTTCTAAAGCAATATTCATATAACCATCGAGACAAGCTAAAACACCTACATTTTAAAGAAAAATGTATCTATAAAATTTATTTTGATAATGAAAATTAAGACAAACATAACCTCTATAATCAACACCACTATTTAATTTAACCACAACAGGTCTAGCATGGATTTGTTGTATAAATGTTGATAAAGCCTCTTTTCGACTCATTTTTTCAATTATTCTGAGAAAAATAGCGATAAATCTACGAAGAAATTAAATAAATTGATAACAACGTAAAATAACCTCAAATTCGGCCGATTTACATTGAGCCAACTTAACAATTCCAAAATACAACTATTTTTCACCAAAGTTTCTATATTTAATTATATTTTGGAATTGATTCCAGCCTACAATCAACTATGATGATCGAAATCAATACAATACCAAAATTTAATAGTTTTTGTTTAATGTTAATTAAGTGTAATTATGGAGCTACAAAAAGTAGTATTTGAACTGTAGAAGCTCTGCCACCTATACTCCATAAAAAAAAATAATAAGTAATTTACAATAAATAAAATGTTAAATTTATATAGGTATATCCATCAAAATAATTTAATAAATTACTTATTTAATCCTTATAATTTAGTTTGAAGCTTGTACCGCTTAGAAATTGATCCTATGTTATTAAATAAACGAAATTATGATTACAGGAGTCTGTAAAGCCGTTTTTTCATTTGTACAACAATCTTCAATTTGATTGGTTGATTTTAAAACTGATTCCATTTTAATTTTTAACAGTCAATTGTGCCATAAATGTGTTTTGTGTTGAATATTTGTTTTTTTAATTGTTAATATTAGTGGTTTATTATAAATGAAGATTCAATAACAAATTAATTATGTTTATTGCAGTAAATCTATTTATCTATTCAATTTAACAATTTATTAAATTTATCTCCGTAGATTTCACCTACTGTTAATAACAAACAAACTATAAAGAAAGAGAAAATTACACAAAAAAATGAGCTGGAAGAACCGATAATTGTCACTTTAGCTCCATTTACAGGAAATCCTAAAATCTTTTTCGATAATATACTTGTTGGAACATCAGCAACACAAAGAATCGTTGTTAAAAACCCTTTAAATTATAATATAGAGGTGAGATATACATATAAATGTAAAATTGCTGGGAAGTGAAGATAAATTTTTTTTCAAATTCAGTTATCTATTAGAGAGAATTGGCCAGATGATATCCAATTAAATTTTAGTTGGTATCGAAATACAGTTCAAAAAAATGATGAATTAACTTTAGATATCGAATGGAAACCACATCAAGCCGGTGCCTGGAGATTTGTCCTTATTCTCGAAGATGGTAAGAAGATCCGCAAAGATATCCCTATAGCTTTAAAATCAATTGATGATAAGGTAAAATATAGTTTGTTGTTCTAAATCTAAAAATATTTTAATTAATAATTATTATTATAGAAAATCCAATCAAAGAAACAATCGCGGCCAAGATATTCGACTAAAAGAACAATATCTCCGGTAAAGACAATGAAAAAGTCACCGGGTAAAAAGAAATTCTCATTCAATAAACCTCAAATAGTAATTCCACAAATAGCGATTACTCAAAATAAAGAAAATATCGAACCGATACAGATGAACAGAGATCGTCGTGAAACTTATACTGTATTTGAAGCAAACTTACCTGTTAGTTCTAGTACGAAATTAGGAGAATTGACAATAAATTCCGAAGCAATATTTGAAGATAGTTTAGAGAATAGAGTCAATATTGCTCAAACATTTACAATAACACCGGTAAAAGAGACTAATAGACAATCATCAAGTCTGACATCAACGCCTACGAATTATTTAACGAATTTCCATCCAAATAATTTCTCAACTGAACAAAAATCGTATGAAAATAAATTGAATTTCTCACATAATCAATTAAATGTAAGTCAACAAACTTATGTGAAACAAAATACAACTGGAAAAACTTATATTATAAATGGTAATATTAGTACAGAGACTTTTGTGAAGAATACGTCTGTTGGTAATTTAAATTTTTTATCACCTGAATTGATAACGAAAAGTTATAAATCACAAGATGCAACTATGCATCATTTGAATAATTTGTCTGGTAGTGGGGCACAGGGGGTAATTCAAGCAAATTTATGGTGTACTTCAACAACACCAGATAAAAATAAATTGCCAAGTTGTTCAAATCAAACAGATAGAGTTTGTGATACGAGCATTATAAATAGTTCATTGAAAAGAAAATCGAATAGTTTATTGAAAATTACATCACCAAAACGTCGAAATTTAGATAATAAAAATAGAGGTATAATAACTTGGTCGAAAACATATCCAATGGCTTGGCGAATTGGTAAAATATCAACCGGTCTAAATATAAAACAAGATGAGAATAAAACTACAGAAACTATAACGAAAGAAGTATTTTTCAAAAGCCCATTTCTATCAGCTGCAGCTCATAATATTGATCCATTTTTAAATCCGTATTTTGAGCCAAGTGAAGAATGGTTAGAGGAACAAGCGAATAATTTTTCAAAATTATTAAATGCCTTATTGACACCACCAAATGAATTGAATTCAACGAAAGAAACTCCAACTGATGTGGCCCAATTGTGGATAAAATGTAAGAAAAGTGAGGTGACTTTAGCACCAACTAAAGAAGCAATATCAAGTGAATATCATACAAATTCGAAATTGATTTCATTAAGACGGTCCGCTTTGAATTTATACAAATCACCAAATTTCCGTACAGTTTTGAATAAAGTAATAACTGCAATTAATGATAAAAAATTATCGATACGTAAAGATAGAGATATCCATTTGGATCTTGGTTTACAATCGGAAATTATAAAAGTATTATTGAGTTATAATCCCTTATGGTTGAGAATTGGTCTTGAAACAATTTATAATACAATAATTCCATTGAATTCGAATTCAGATATTATTGGTCTTCTAACGTTTATAATGCAACGATTTTTCAAAAATCCAACTCTATTGAAGAAATTTAAAACGGTACATTGTACAAAATATAATGAAGCAATCAAGATTTTTATATTAAAAAAATATTTGACGTTAATTTATTTTCTTGATCAAGGCAAAATCCACAAATTAATCAAACACGATCCGTGTTTGTTTTGTAAAAATGCACCAATTAAAGAGAGTCGAGAAGCTCTATTTATATTTGCACGTGAAACATTATCAGCTGTAGGTGATATAACGAAATATTTAAGACATTTCGGTTACATTGTTGAACATAAACAAACTTATATTAATGAATTTGATTATGCTGTTAAATGTTTAGGTGTTGATTTAAGAGATGGTGTACGTTTAACACGTATTATGGAAATTATTTTGATGAAAGATAATTTAGTTAATAATTTACGTGTACCAGCTACATCACGATTACAAAAAATCCATAATATGGAGATTGTTTTTAATGCATTGAAAGATGCTAATTATGAAATTCTATCCGATATTGATCCAAGAGATATAGTCGATGGTTATAGAGAGAAAACTTTATCGTTTTTATGGCAAATTATTTATAAATTCGAAGCGCCATTATTTGTTAAAAGTGTTGAAATTATACAAAAATGGTGGAGAAGTCCTGCTATTTTAGAAAAACGTTTAGAATTACGTGAAATTTTCAATAAGAAAAATAATGCTGCTAAAACAATACAATTATGGTATAGACGTAATAAATTAGCACAATTTCTCTTGGAAATTTCTAAAAATTATTATCTTTATATGGAATATTGTCGTCGAAACCGCGCAGCAATCAAAATTCAAAGTTATATTCGAATGACATTGTGCAGAAGAAAATATTTACGTGATTATCAAATAATTGTTAATCTACAACGGTTAGTTAGACGTAAAAAATTACGAGTTATTTATAAAAGAAAAAATCTAGCTGCTGTAAAACTTCAAAGTTTATTTAAAATGTATATGGCTAAGAGAAGATTCGATCAATTAAAATGGGCTGCTATAATTCTACAAAAACGATTTAGGGCTAATCAAATTGGTAAAATACAACAACAAGAATTTCTATCAATAAAATCATCAACACTAATCATCCAACAGTATTATCGTTGTTATAAAATGATGAAAATTGAACGTTGTAATTATTTGAATCAACGTAATTCTACTATAAAAATACAGAAATGGTTTCGAAATATTTTGCTAATGAAGAAGGCAATTGATGAATTTCAATCGATTAAAGTCGCAACGATTTTAATTCAACGACGATTTAAAGCTAATATTTTGGCGAAACAACAACGTGAAAAATATGAAACTATACGTAATAGTGTTATAAAAATTCAAAAATATTATCGTGGTTATATTTTAATGAAACAACAATTCAATGATTATTTGGCAAAGAGGGATGCTTCAATTAAGATTCAAAGATGGTTTAGAACTATTTTAATTAGAAATAGAACAATGGACGAATTTAAATCTATCAAGAAAGCAACGTTGCTAATTCAAAGACAATTTAGAGCAAATAGAGAAATGAGAATACAACAAAATTCTTATAAATCTATGAAAATAGCATCTATAATAATTCAAAATCGATATAGAGCGATTCTAGCTAAACGAATAGCTATTAGAAATTATCAAAAAATTAGAAATTCAACTGTTATCATCCAAAGAAGATTTAGAGCGAAATTAATTGGACAACAACAACGTCAACAATATTTGAAATTTTATGAAGCTACAATGAAAGTTCAACGGAAATATCGTGCAACTAGAGAAATGAGAAGACAAAAACAATTATTTGAGAATATTAGGAAAAATATTGTTATTATCCAAAATTGGTATAGAGGCATTATTTTGAAGAGGCAAGATCGTCAAAATTATTTGCATATAAAACAATCAATTGTTAAAATTCAGCGTTATTATCGTTGTTATCGTTTAATGAAATCGGAACGTAAATGTTATTTAGAGAAAAGGGAAGCCATAATTAAGATACAACATTGGTTTAGAAATGTTTTAATAATGAAAGAAGCAATTGAAGAATTTGAAAATATGAAAAAAGCTTCTGTTCTTATACAACGTCGATTTAGAGCAAATAACGAAATGAAAATACAAAGAAATGCTTATTTAAAGCTAAAACGATCTGTTATTCTTATTCAAACAAAATATCGTGCTATTTTAATAATGCGAGAAAATGTCAAAGAATATAATAAAATTAAGAATGCAATTATTACAATTCAAAGACGATTTAGAGCGAAACTTGAAGGAGAATTGCAATATCGAAACTATATTAATAGACGTCAAGCTATTATTAAAATCCAACAATATTATCGTAATTATAATTTAATGAAAAACCAACGAAATTCTTATCTACAACAACAACAAGCTTCCATAAAAATACAAAGATGGTTTAGAAGTATTCTAATTAGAAATCAAGCAATCGAAGAATTTAAAGAGCTTCGTAAAAGTGTTTTATTAATTCAACAACGATATCGAGCCAATAAATTAATGGAAATTGAACGAAATACATATTTATCATTGAAAAAAGCTACAAAAATTATACAAATTCGTTACAGATCGATTATATTGATGCGACGACAATTTAACGATTATCAAAAATTACGATCATCATGTCTAATTGTTCAAAGTCGATTTCGTGCTAATTATTATTGTAAATTACAACGACAGGAATATCTAAAAATTAAACAATCAATTTTATTGATTCAACAATATTGGAGGAATTACCAATTCATGAAAATCGAACAAGGAAATTATTTAAATAAAAAAAATTGTATTATAAAAATTCAAAGATGGTTTAGAAGTATTTTAATTAGGAATCAAGCCGTTAAAGAGTTTAAAAATCTTCGTGAAACTGTTTTATTAATTCAACAACGATATCGAGCCAATAAATTAATGGAAATTGAGCGCAATTCATATTTATCATTAAAAAAAGCTACAAAAATTATACAAATTCGTTATAGATCGATTATGTTGATGCGACAACAATTTAATGATTATCAGAAATTGCGATCATCAGTTTTGATTATTCAAAGAAGATTTCGAGCTAATTATTGTGGTAAAATACAAAGACAACAATATTTAAAAATTTACCAAAGTGTTTTAATAATACAAAAATATTGGAGAGCTAGACAATTAATGAAACAACACCGACAGAATTACATACAAAAATGTGAAGCTGTAATTAAAATCCAAAAATGGTTTAGATCTATTTTAATAATGAAACAAGCTGTTAAACACTTCAAAATTTTAAAACAAGCAACTTGTACAATTCAACAAAAGTTTAGAGCAACAAAACAAATGCAAATACAACGTGATAATTATTTACGTTTCAAACAAGCTATTGTTGTTATACAAAAACGATATAGAACTATTTTAGTGATAAGGCAATTAAAGATGATTCATAAAAAGAAAATTGAAACAATTATCAATTTACAACGATATATACGTGGTTATTTGATTAGGAAACGTTATGCTTGGGATTTGTCGGAAGAAGGGAAACAAGCGAGACAACTGTTGAAATTACAAAATGAAAGTGCTACAAAAATACAGGTACAATGTTGTTTTTGTTTTGAAATTGTAATAATATAATTGTTTGTTCTTGTAGGCTATTTGGAGAGGTTATAAATTGCGTAGCAAACAAAATGGTATAATAGCTGATATACGGCAAAGGTCCAAAGATGCAACTGATAATGCTCAATCTCGAGATACATTAGCTAACCGTTGTGAAAGAGCTATACATTATCTATCAAATGAAACGATAACTGTACATCAAGTACTCAGTACTTTTGAAGAACTTGGTAAATTCAAAGAAAAAAAAATATATCGCAATTTGAATAATTTAATAATTTGTAAACAAATTTCAGATTCTATTACAAGAAGATGTCCAAATATTTGCATGAAATTAAGTACATTCCTACCAAATATGTTATATAAAACAATAACAACAGTTGCCCGTTCATTACCAGAGATGTTAGTTTGTAAACAGGCAACATTGATTCTAATCAATTTTTACCGTTATCCACCAAGTCGTGGAAATTCATGGCAACCGGAATATTTAGATAAATTAATAACAATAATGTCAAATTGGTGTGATAAAGAAGCACCATTATTTCCAGTTCTATGTACATTATTATGGTTGTTTTTACAAAATGAAGAATATAAATTGGAAATATTGAAAATACCGAATCTTCAAATGAAATTATCAAAAATTGATTCTTTATTACAACGAAAACAGAAAATGACACAGAAAGTTGCAGCTCTTAGTGGTTCAGTTTTCTATCCCGCTGGACTTTATTTACCAAATAAACAACCAGATTGGGGATTGGAATTGCCAATGAGGCCGAGAACTTTCAATAATTCATTTTTTGCATTTCAAACTATGATGTCTTTGATACGACAATAGATTTTTTATAATTGTTATTCTAATCGTATAATTTATTCAATATTGTATTCATATCTGCGATAAACGAATTGAATTTAATAAAAAGGAAATTCCGTTATTATTCTATAAAACTTGTTTACTATATTCACCATATTTGTGTATTTCCATAATATATAAATTGTACAAATATCAATTACAACATTTCAAAAAGCTTAAAAATAAGTTTGACTTACAATATAACCAACATAATTTAAACGTATATCTTCTGTTAATAATTTATTACATTTGTGGCAATTGGTCAATTGGTGTTGCAAATTTGAAATCTTCTGGAAACAAATTTGCTGCATGTGGATACATTAATTTATAAGATTGTCGTATTGTAACATCAGCAACACCAGCAATATCGCCAATCTCCTTTTGAGTTCGTTTATCTTCAGAAGCCTACAATTAAAATTGTTAAAAAAAAATAAAATCAATTGAAAAATTGGTAATATAAAACTGACTTGTGAAGCCATATAGATTGCAGCAGCAGCTACAGATATTGGTGATCGTCCTGGTACAATATCTAATTCAACAGCTTTCCGTGCTATATGTGTAGCAGCTCTTTGCACCATATTCGGTAATCCCAAATTCGAACAAAATCTCGACATAAAATCACCAGTTGTAATTAAATCAACTGATGTTTCTAATGCTTTCAATATTAATTTAAAACAACGTCCAATTTCACGTTTACTAATTTTACTAACAGCACAAATTTCTTTAAATGTACGCGGAACACCCTCCTGTCGACATGCTATATATAAACATGCTGATGCAATTGCATCATTTGAACGTCCTTTCAAATTACGTCCATCATGGACTTGTTTGAATAGATTATTAGCACGATCAACAATTGTACGTGGTAAATTTATACGATCAGCCATTGCATTAATTTCTTTGAATGCATTTATTAATGCTCGATCTGAACTACTCATTGTTTTACGATTTTGATAACGTGGCACTCCGAAACCATCAAATGAAGCATCACCTATAAATATCATTATATAAATGACTATAGAGATTTTTGAACAATTGCTACCTCGACCAGGGCCGATCATTGTTGTTAAATCTGAACCATTCAATAAAGGATTTTCAGGACCACCAACACGGGAGGGATCCACACCAGATTTTTCATTACTAAATGTCCGCCATTCTGAACCTACATCTATTACACTAAAACATATAGATATTTGATATTCGATTTTATATATAATTCCATTCAACTAACCGATCGCCTACAACTAAACCACATTCTGAACATATTTGATCACCAGCCCTGTAATCTTCAATTAAAGGAGCATCTGGATGTGAACTACAACACACTTTATTTGTTTCGTACCTAAAAATTTATGATTTCATTAATTTCAATCGATTGTTAAATCATTTATTTTTTATTGAAACATATTTTTTTCTTTATTAATTAAATTAAATTAAATATTCATTTGAAAAAACAAAATATAATACCTGGATCCACTCGCCATGTTTTTTGTTTTGATTTTTAATGTACACTATTGCCAACATCACCAATAAAAAGCGTTGAGTTTGTTTACACCATGAACGGTTTAGTAAGTCAAAGCGGGAATTTTAAATTCAAAATTGTAATAATAATCTATTGCATCGCAATGTGGAGCACTTTTACCCAATCAATAATCATCATTTTTTATTCAATTATCTATTGCTTCATGTATAATTTGCATGTTTTACTTTTTATTTTCATTTCTTTTATTTCCATTATATGTTTAAAAAAAATTTTATATTTGTCGACTGTTTTTTTTATATAGTAATAGTCCTTCATTACTTGCAGTAGTCATTCGTTGTTCAATGGATCTTTATCTTTATATCATCGGCATATATGTTTGTAATTTTCAAATGACAGGAATTATTTGTTGGTATTTTTTGACGATTCTCATTATATTAGAAATATATTTGGTGTCTACTAATACTGTAGCCTAAGGTTGGCATTTTCACTATGACAATAACGTAACGTTTCCTCGTTATTGTTTGTATGATAAAGTCTTTTGATTTCAACATACATCAAAAATATCAATATTATTTTTGAAGCCATTGGTTTTTTTTCTTGTAATTTATATCGATTGTTGTACAGTTGTCTTCACCATGGAGCATTTTATTTGCGACAAATTGTATCGTTTTTGAGTATTATTTGTCTAATTCATGTAGATGCGTGTTAGATTTGTTATTTTGGCAAAGAATATTGACATTTCATATAAGGTAGAAGATTTACACATAATATATATTCCAATTTGTTTGTTTTACATAAATTATGTTGGTCTACATAATATTCTTTTTTTTTCTAACATTTTCTTCAGATGCATTACACTTTCTCATTACGATATTTTTAAGCTGATAATTTTAGCTGTCTCTTACAGGAAAAAATATATCATGTCACCATATTTTTCGTTCTACAAAATTTTGATGACTCATAAATTTTTTATTCATGTTATTTCAATATTTTTCTTCCGTACGTGTACTACAAATTTCTTTTTTCTTCTCCAAAAATAATCATCGTGTACAACGTAATTCACTTGAAATTATTGGAAAATATGAATTCCACATTACAATTTACAAGTGAATTTCTAACTTTTATATGTTTATTTTCCATTGTAGTAATAATACATGATCCATTTTCTTTCAAATTTCTAATTGTTATTAGCTTCATTGAATTTTTTTTATTCTTTTAATTTACTTGGCCACTCTATAATTATGTCAATAACGTTGGATATAACGACATTGGTTTTTTCAATATGGAAGAATGGCCATTGTTGCGTCCACAATTTTTTTGCAAAATATACGCTATTACCAAAATCGTTTTGGGTCATTCATAACGTTAGATTATGCATTACTATGCCTGTGGTACACCCTCTAGTATAATGTCATGAGTTGCTGTCTTTTGTTTTTTTTTGGACATTGTGCAGTATTGAGATAAACTATATAACTATATCGTAGAGACTCGACCTATAATACAATGGTTGATTTTGGTTATACTGAACATCAAATCAAAGAATTTCAATTATTGAACAATACACCCTACAATATATCGCATATTATTAAATTGTTATTTCTTAAATTATAGTAGGTATATCTTATCAGTGTTTCATAGCCCTATCTTTTAGGAATTCAGAGTATTTCTTATATATTATAAAAAAACCCAAATAAAATTATTTTATTCATGTTACTCCAAGAAAATATCAGAATGCTCGTAAACCTTCTATAATTTGTTTTATATGGGCTTTTCGATCTCCACCTGAATTCATTCATATTAAAAATGTCAATTGTTCGATTTTCCTTAATTTAATAATTGCTATTTATAGCAAACTAATGAAAAATCAATAAATATAATTATAGAAGATAAAGAAAAAATTATATATTACTTTTTTATAATTTGTATTTGTGGTTGCACTAATGTTTTCAAAAAGTTAATACGATTTCATGTGCTTGCCTGATAAATAATCAAAATTAATTCAATTAAAATTATTACACGTTAGAAAGAATTATTTATATATATATATGTTAGTTACTGATATTATTCTCCTACTAAAGAGGCCCTCGAGACTCAATACCAATCGATTGTAATTTTTTTTTTTAATGATGAATGCATTTAGTGGAATTTCATTATCTATAAGTAGTCCTACAAATAAAAGAACAGTCAACGAACGCATACATTGCAATATAAAAATTGACTTTATGTTTATAGACTGAACAATCATAGTACACAAATTTTGTACCCCGTCGAAAAAATTGATGAAGACCTCCGACTGCATACAATGCAAAATGAAAACAAAAAGGTTTATGTTTATGATCGAGCAGTTATAATACAATAGTTTTGTACCTCTGTCGAACAAATTAATGAAGACCTCCGATCGCATACGATGCAATTAAAAAATTGCCTTATTTTAGTGACCGAGATTCCATATTACAGCAATTTTGTGAGCCCCCCCAATAGTATGACATAATATAAGAGAAAAACGGCTTTACGTTCATTGAAGTATATATATATAATGTATATATGTGTGTATATATATTTATATTTACTATATATTATGCATTGTACATATATAATGCCCTAAAGTAGTTGTAGTTGTAGCCGTAGTCGCCATACTAACAGTATATTTTATTATAGACCTAGTAAGTAAATAGTTATAGAAATATTAGTATTAGGTAGTAGTAGTAGTAGTAGTAGTAATATTATTTAGATTCTTCTTTCCAGTTTTCATTTATCTAAACATTTCTCCACAAAACGGTCCTTTTCAGGACCAACCAATATTTCGAACAAAGGATTCATTTTATAACAGATTATTTTATGGGAATAATTGAATAAAAAGCACGAGTTTTTGTCCTTTTTAGGACTACTGCATAATTGAACCATGAAAAATAAATAAAACAAAAAAATACATGTGAATAGTCTTTCATTACTGTACCCATTATTGAAAATATAAATACCTAGAATAATACATGTGTATATTATATATACATATAAAATATAAATAGTACCTATATTATAGGTATATAATTTATAGAAAATAATAGATTTGATTTTTACACTATGTCACCAATTGAAAAGCCAATAAAATTGTGTGGGAAAAAAATTTCTCGAGCCACATTATAAATTAATTTTGGTGAAGTTATTTATTTCGTTTCTCCCACTTCACATTCATTGATGTGAAATTCTGTGTAAATTTTAATAGATATATTCTAGGAATGTATTGTAAGCCCCGCCCCTTGAATCAATGCTGGTTGCCTGATTTAAAAACACTGAGGGGCTGCTAGATATTCGGATTTGAAAACAGAGTTGAGTACAGCGGAGCCTTAAGTCTATAAATACTAAACTAATAATAATAATGATTTAATTTTATTAAAATAATTAGATGCCATACAGTAGAGTAACAAAGAAAAACGTATGATAATTAAGTAATTTCAACCAGATTATTTACAAAATTTCAATAATAGAAAAAAATTATGTACAAAATAGAAAAGTTACTAAACAAGTGGTTGTTGTTCGTGTAACCATTGACAGTTGCCACCGTCAGCAAAATCAGCAGCCGCATGACCATCTCCCTGTAATATCCATTTGGTTGTTAATAAACCTTCAACACCAACAGGACCTCTAGCATGTATTCTAGCTGTACTAATACCAACTTCCGCACCTAAACCGAACCGGAAACCATCGGCAAATCGCGAACTAGCATTATGGAATACACAAGCACTATCGACTTTTTTCAGGAATTCATCAGCATTATCATCTAAAATAATTAAATAAATAAATAAATAGAAATCAATCATCGATATTCATAATTATTTGATAAATAATAATAATAATAATAATATTTACTGTTTTCAGTTACAATAACTTCAGTATGTCCACTACCATAATTGTGGATATGATTGATGGCATCCTCCATACTTTTAACAACTTCTATACAACATTCCAATGCGCCATATTCATATTTCATTGTTTTAGCTAATGGCGGACCGAATGTTAGGATTTTATTCAATGTCGGTCCACTATTCAATTTAACACCTTCATTCTTCAACATATTACAGATATCACTAAAGAAATCACCTTGCATCAAATCTTCATGTATTAAAAGTGTTTCCATTGCATTACATGCAGCTGGATAATCACATTTTGCATCACGTATAATTTTCAATGCCTTCTCTAAATTCGCATATTTATCAACATAAACATGACAAATACCTTCGGCATGACCTAGAACTGGTATATGTTGACTTTGTTGTTGTATATTACGTACTAATTCGCTAGATCCTCTCGGTATGATTAAATCAATATATTGTTCCATTGATAACAAATCGCTGATCTCTTCACGTGTTGAAACCTAACGATAAAATTACCAATATTAGAATTTCAACGATTCCAAAATTCATGTATAAATGGAGAAGATGGCAGAGAAATATGATATTTTATTGAACAATAAGTGACTTACTAATGAAATAGCATTAGTAGCGCCTATTGTTGCTAATGATTCTTGAACTAAATCCATCAGCATTTTATTACTATTAGCTGCCTCTTTGCCACCTTTCAATAATAATCCATTAGCCGATGCCATTGCTAGTGCTGCAACTTGTGGCAATGAATCGGGACGTGATTCAAATATAACCAACAATACACCAATCGGTACAGTTATTTGTTTTAAATCTAATCCATTAGCTAATTTTGTACGTTTCAATACACGTCCGACATTATTATGACTCGAATCGGCAATTTGTCTAAGACCAATTGATAAATTTTTCAATTTAGCCGGTGTTAATGACAAACGTGACAATAATGGTTTTGCTAAACCGGATTTTGTTGCTTCTGATAAATCTTTAGCGTTGGCATCGAGGATTTCCGACTGTTTTGTTATTAATAGATCGGCTAATGTATAAATAGAGGAAGCACGTTGTTCAGCAGTTAATGTTTGTAATAATCGACCACCAGAACGGGCTGGAAAAAAACAAAACAAAAACAAAACAAACATATAAATAATAAAATTGTAAGTTGAATAAATGTTTAGCTCGTTAAATCGTGCTGGGGAATTCTTAATTATTAGCCATTCGGAATTCTAAGAAGAGAGAATGTTGAGAAAAATAACAGTTGTCTGTTTTATTATAACGAATTTTTCAATTTTTCAAATTAAAAAATATTTTCATCATTCTAAAAGGATCCAACCATCACGAATAATATGAAAACAAGAGAAATAGGATAGAGAGAACGAGAGAGAATAATTTACCATTTTCAGCGATGACGTCTGTCGGCAACGATCCACCTAAACTGGAATCGGTGAAAAATGTACCAACTTTACGTCCCGATAAAATCGTTTTGATCGCCTTCTCTTGCATACCGTTGCATATAACAACTGATACGCCTCTATCTAATGCCCATGTAGCTGCATTAACTTTCGAATCCATACCACCAGTACCGACTTTAGATTTTTGTCCAAATTCAATTGTATGCCGTAGATCGGATGTGAATGTATGTAAGAAACGAGCACCCTCCTCCCACGGTGGTTTATTATAAATACCATCAACATCGGACATTAATATTAATAAATCGGATTGTATCTCAGCTGCCAACATTGCAGCTAAACTATCGTTATCTTTTAAACTGAGACCGCGTTTACCACCTTTACCACCTATAGGCTCATCGATTTGTGGTGGTGGTGATACAGCATCATTTGTATTTATAATTGGTACAATATTCAAACTAATCAATTCGGATAATGTACTGAATAGATTGCGACGTGTCTCTTCATTATAAAAATCCGCTTTTGTTACTAATACTTGAGCTATTTTCACACCATATTGAGCGAACATTGCATCATATAGAGACATTAAGCCTGATTGACCGACAGCGGCGGCAGCACGAGGCTCCAACAATGTCCCAGCATCCTGCAAAACAAAATCCCACCCATTATTGTTATTTTATCTATGATGTACATACAAAATTCGTTATAAATACGTATTAATTTAGTGACAATAAATTTACGGATGATTATTAAAATATAAGACTTGTAATTATCTAAATCGTAACGAATTTCGAACAATTCGTTGTATAAAATAAACTCTATCTATATATTCACCTCGCGTGTATGGTCCGTCGGTGATAAAGTCTCTCTCATTGATAAGGACATGAGTAATTCTTGTGTTAATTTCTGTTTACCAAAAGCAACAGCACCACTAGTTACCATAATACATTCACGGCCTTCATTTTGACATTCAGCAACCTGCAAAAGACAAATAGACATATATTTTTTTACAATAACTATTGGAAATTCAATCAAATTCGATTCGATTTTAATCCCAACTGGATTAAAATTCATGACGACATCCGAACAATACCAACAAGATCGCTCTTCACAAATCAAATAGAAACATCATCATTTCAACAAAAATAAATTGATTCGCTTTGTTTGATTTTATTTATTTATTTATTTGTTTGTGTTGTTTTGTTAGTTTGGCTTCTTAATTGGAATTCATTTTATCGATATACACATTATGTATTATTATGAAATTTACACAGAATTGAATTTTCGATAATGTCCGAGCTTATGTATAACTAATAAAATATTTATAAAATATACGTAATGTTTGCATTATAAAAATTTAATCAATCAAGTTTTCGTACAAGTATTGGAATCTATTATAATAATGAAACATTACAAAATCTATATATCCGAGTTAAAATCAATACAGGGTGTTATTCATTAAGAATTCTTCAACAATTGGTGGTTATCGCCTTTTGAAAGGACGCCAACCGAATATTTATACCACCACCAACAATTACTATTCCCATCTTGGACAGTTCTTTATTCTTTATAATATTGAATCGAACA
>JAZBGX010001330.1:0-17021 GCA_037414775.1 Zonitis immaculata
ATCGAAAGTAGAATGAATTCAGCTTATTCCCGATTAATTTCCCATTAGAACATAATAAAATTTGGATGGAAAATGTACGAATCTCCCCCCAGATATAAATAAAGGTCAATGTCATTGTGGAAATTTCTAATAATTGAAGAAGGATCAATTTGCCAAAAATTCCCCAATCTAAATTTGTACGATATACACGCCTCTTGTTCCATTTTTGAAAAATCTAGTGGGTGTTGTATTTTCGACATTTTACTGTTCCCACCAACCTACACATCAATACAATTATTATTATTCAAAATTAAATAAAAACAAATGAAGCCTTTAGTATTTTTACAGTTTTTTTTTTGTTCCGTTGGTATTAACAATTTTTGTCCGAAATTTGAATTTAGATAAGCCTGAATGCAAGAAATGTTCAAAGGTATTATTGGAATTGGAAAATATTGATGATGAAGCCGATCAATTAGGTATTGGTTTTGTTAAAATCAACGATGAAGATTTAGCTGAGGAATATAATTTGGGCAATTTACCGGCTTTAGTTTATTATCGACATCAAATACCAATTATTTATGAAGGTAGACATTTTCAATTGAACACAGATCGGGTCAAAAAGTTATCCTTGAGTTATTAAAAAAAAAAAAAAAAACCATCTATGGTTTGAAAATTTTTGGGAAAATAAGAAATTTTGGAAAATTGAGAAGCCCACAAAGAAATTCGAAACTTACAGATTGATAAAATCATTTCTGAGGAAATTGAAACGGAAAATAAATCGAAAACACATTTCTGAGTAACTAAATGCCAAAGGATTTGAAAAAATTAGAAGTTGATAACAGCTTTGACTAGAAGCTTATTCTAAAATTATCAAAGAGTTCTAAAGAAGTTTTAGATAATAGAACAAAGAAACTCTAAGATTACTCAAGGAGCCTTAGAAT
The DNA here is from genome assembly GCA_037414775.1 of Zonitis immaculata. Lineage (NCBI taxonomy): Eukaryota > Metazoa > Arthropoda > Insecta > Coleoptera > Meloidae > Zonitis > Zonitis immaculata. Next base: position 921 of record JAZBGX010001330.1, read on the forward strand.
AGTAAAGGAAAGAAAGAAGCAACTACGGATTTGATTGACTAAAAATTAAAGAAGTTGCAATAGCAGAAATTCCTCAGAAACTCAATATGGAGGTATGAGAATTGAAGAGTTGGAAGATGCAACTGGAAAATAAATCTGCCAATAGAATAATAAAGAGGTATAAGGAGTGATAGAGGAGTTTCTGAGCAACTGGAAGTCAAGAATTTGATCAGAGAGAGGAGCTCCTAGGAAGCCCAAAATAGTTGTAATGGCTTCAGATTAGTTCAGCGTATAAAGACGAAATGCAACTCAGTGAGAATGAAAATAATTGAATAAAGTATGAAATACTTCTAATCGACGAAGTTCTGAGTAATTATATACCTGCTAGGAGTGAAGGCATAAAAATGCTGCAGAAGAATAGACATTCCTGAGAAGCTGGATAAGGCTGGAATGATTAACTAAAGGATAATTTTGGACTCGATTTGTACAGGATTTCTACTAAGTATCCTCATATCATTCCGTATTTATTTTAGGGGAGTTAACAAAAGAAGAGGATGTTCTGGAATGGTTGGTACAACATAAGAGTACTGGGGATGAAGATGACATTATTGAAGATGTTACTTTGAAAACTTTATCAACTTTAATATCGAGTGTCGATCATTTGGCTGTACTTTTCTGTAATTATTCGAATTTATTTAGAAAGAGATTCCAAATTATTGTAAATATTTCTTTAAATTAAAGATGATCATGGCGATGATGAATCAATGCAAGTTCTGAATGAATTAGAACATATCGATGATGATTGCGATAAATATGGTATACAGTTTGTTAAAATCGATGATGATCAAGCTGTCGATGAATATGGTATAGAAAATATACCGGCAATTGTTTATTTCGAGAAAGGCATACCGAATATCTACGATGGTGATTTAGATGAGGAAGAAGAATTTCTGGAATGGTTGATACAACAATTGGAGAAAGATGAAATTGAAGATGTCACCGATGAAATGTTGGATAAATTGATCAATGAAGGCAAAAATATCGCCGTACTATTTTGTAATTTTGGAAATAAACCAAAAATATTTTGATATTAAATATTTTATTCGTTTTCTAATTTTTTTTAAGATGATGAAGATGATCGGAAGTCGCAAAAAGTATTGAATGAATTGGAGAATATCGATGATGAGTGCGATCAACTTGGTATTGCTTTTGTTAAGATCGATAATAATGATGAGGCCCATGAATATGGTATTGAGAAAATTCCAAGTTTGGTTTATTTTGAAAATGGTATACCAACTTTGTATGAAGGTAATTTGGAGGAAGAGGAGAAAGTTTTGAAATGGCTGGAATATCAAATCAAATCGGACGAAATTGAAGATATCACCGATGAAATGTTGGATATTATTATCGATAAAAAACAATACGTTGCTGTATTATTTTGTAAGATTCCAAAAATTGGGGGTTTAGAAAAATTTCTAGTTTTTTTTTTTGTAAAAATTCTAGATGATAAAAATCAGAAGAAGAGCCAAAAAGTTCTGAGTGAATTAGAAAATATCGATGATGAATGCGATCAAAATAACATCGCTTTTGTTAAAATTCATGATTTAGAAGAGGCCAAAGAATATGGTATCGAACAAATGCCAAGTTTAGTATATTTCGAAAAGAAAATCCCATTCCTCTATGAGGGCGATTTAACAAAAGAAGACGAACTATTAGGATGGTTGTTGCATCAGAAGAAACATAGCGAAATACCGGATATTACCGATGAAATGATGGAGAAATTGATTGAATCAACCAAATATCTAGCCGTATTATTTTGTAAGTACAAAACATTTATCACACTACCATGACCGGACACTTTCTGATTCTCCGCAATTGCTCATTACATAAAGCAAAACCTCCATTGAGTAGGCACTTCTCGTTTTCCGCACAGATGCCCGCTTAAGAGACGTTTCACGGTAGCGATAAAGAAAAGTCTGACTTGCTGTGTATTCCACTCATCGATAAATCATTGGGTCTTAAGTTTTCTGTTTTTTGATCAATTCTGCCTTCTTGGTCGTAATATCAAACTTTAATCTTGATGGGTCTACTGGTGAATCTCATTTCTGTTGACTTCGATTTTCCATCTTAACTGAACCACCTTTGATGTGAGTTGATGTAGGTTTTGATCATTTCTGGATGCGACATTATCAGGTTTGGTGAGGATATTTGGCTTTTTCCTGATTTGTTCGATTCCAGGCTACCTTCCATTACGATGGTGTGTGTCCTCCGCTGCAATCTGACCATGAACGGACACTTCCATGTTCCTATAGTTCTCCGCCCAAAAGAGAGGTTCTACTGTATTTGTAATTTTTTTTTAAAGTCTGGCTTGCTGCGTATTCCATCCATCGATAGCTTCTTCTCTCAATTGTTATTTTAAGTTTCTCTTGGCCCCGAGTTTCCTCTATTTTGGATCCATTGTTTCTTCTTGACTTCAAAGGCGACTTCCAGTTTAGCTTCCAGTAGGTAGGGAACAGTTAATTGGTGGAGGTCGGTGTTATTATCGTCTGGTGAGAATATTTGGCTTTTTCTTGATCTGCGGCTTTATTTAGCCACGGTGGTGGTGATCATCTGCATGGGTATTGTTTAGGTACTGCATTGCTCCTTCTATTTCGTACAGAGTGTTTAATTCCAAAAAAGTGTTTGCGAAAATATTGTTAATTTCCAATTTGTTTTTAGATGATAAAGATGATAAGCAGGATATGCGCGTTTTAAACGAACTAGAAAATATCGATGACGATCTAGAGAAAGAAGGTATAGTAATAGTTCGTATGGATAATGATGCTGAAGCTAAAGAGATCGGTATTGATCATCTACCAACATTGGTATATTACGAAGATAAGATACCATCAATTTACGAAGGTGATTTAATGAATGAAGATGAAGTGTTACAATGGTTGGTCGAACAAAAAACAACAGCAACAATCGAAGAAGTGACCGATGAAATTCTAGACGATTTAATACAAGAACACGAATATGTCGTTGTTTATTTCAGTGGTAAATGTGATGATGGCGATAAATGCGATAATATCTTGGACGATTTAGAAAATATCGATGATGAATTAGACGATTCCGGTATTATATTTGTAACAACTGAAGATTTGAATTTAGCTAAAAAGCATGGTATTAAAACATTCCCGAAATTGGTGTTCTTCCGTAATCGTGAACCATTAATCTATTCGGGTGATATCGATGATGAAGATGAAGTATTGGCTTGGTTAACCGATGAAGATACTTTAGAAATACCGGATCGTATTGAAGAAGTCAATCAACGAATGTTGGATAAGATTCTACAAGAGAATGAACATGTTGTTGTTTATTTTTATAAAGAAGGCGATAAGAAATCGCAGAAAATCCTACAAGAATTGGAGAATATCGATGATGAATGTGAAGATAAAGATATCGATTTTGTTAAAATATCGGACGTTGGTATTGATAGAGAATATGATTTGTCGACATTACCAGCTGTAGCATTCTATCGACATCATTTTAGAGATATCTATAATGGGGATTTGATGCATGAAGAAGCCATACTTGAATGGATATTGGAATTGCGCGATTCAGCACCCGATATTATCGAAAGTGTCGATAGAAAAACATTACAAGTAATTATACAAAAAAAAACAAAAACAAAAAAACAATCCAATGATTATTAATGATTAATTATTATTTTTGAGGTTTTAATAAATGATGTTGAACATTTAGCCGTTCTATTTCTAAATGATGATTGTGATGAATGCGATGATGTTCTAGAAGAATTGGAGAATATCGATGATGATGCTGATAAGCATGGCATACAATTTGTTAAATCGAAAGATGCTAGATTAGCTTCTGAAATTGGTATTTTTAGTTTTCCAGCTTTAGTTTATTATGAAACAGGAGTACCAATTATGTATGATGGTAAGCTATTATTCCCCCAAAAAAAAAAAAACAAAAAACAAAATTATGGTACGAGGTTTTTCGTTATTGTTTAATTTATTGAAGTAATTATTTTTTTAAAAGAATAATTCGTTTTTATAGGAGATCTTAAAAACGAGGATAAAGTTCTGGAATGGCTAGTTGAACAAAAAAGTAAGATTTCTCTTTTTTTTCTTTTAGTAAATGTTTAGAAATTCGAAAATTTCGGTAAATTTCTTAAAAAAAAATTCGGTTGCGTTTGTGTTGTTGCATGTAAGCTGCATGTTTGCTATGATGTCTTAGGTGCGGATGAAGATAACGATGACGATAGTGTAGAAGATGATGACGCTAATAATAGTATAGAAGTGGACGATGGTAGAAAATTTGAAGGAACCGTTTCAGGTAAACTGGACGAGTAGAATCGGTAGATGATTTGATGATTGGATAGGAAAAACCCCCAATCTAGGACGATATATGGAGTGGGTGTCCTTGTCTGTGCATGTTTTTACCCTTTTTATTAAATGATCAAAAACAAAAAACAAACTGCATGCAGGACATAGTGTCAGACTCACTCCTATCTTCTAAATTTTACTAACTGCTAAGAATAATTGCCTTTAATATATTTATGAAAAATGTATTGAGCGATATCTGACATTATGTTTCCTGTGCTGCAGGGGATGGTTGTTTCTACATTGGAATGGGTGGCAAAGGTCAATATCCTAAACCAAACAAATACGAACCGTATCAATGTTGTCCTAGTAAAACGGTACAACGTGGCACAAAAATTCCCAAATTAACATCTACAATAAAACAACAACAACAACAACAACAACAATTGAAAAAACAACCAACAAAACAATTTGCTACCGTATCAAAAGCCAATCATCCAATCAAAACTAAAGATATGAAACAAATGAATAATAAAGAGAAAAATCCAAATAGTATTAGTAGTAGTAATAGTAGATCGGATAAAATAGCAACTGGCAAAACTGGCAAAAAGGGATTTTTCGGTACGGGTAAATATATTTGGTGGTGGTAAAGAGATTCTTTAATTAATTCAAATTTCAAAAACCAACAAATTTTTCCATGTACATCCACTAGCATGAACGAAATTACATAACAAAACAAAAAAAGCACAAAACATACAAGCGGACTTTCATCGTCATAACTCAAGAATTTGCTCATAATTGTTTAAAAATGCTTAGTTTCTTTCTATTATTATTATTATTTCAATTGTTATTGTTATAAACAAATTATATTGTAAATATTTTCATTGATATATATATATAAAGCATGATTTCTAAATGTGTACAATCACAACCGGAATACTTCTGATTTTCAATTATTCACCGATCAAAAAGGCTCTACATGTTTGCATAATTTTGATCAGTTGGATTCGGGATTGTGGTGGTTGTTATCAGTTTTTTTGGACTATATCGACTAAAATTGTAAAATTTCAAAATAAAACAAATTGTTTTCTATTTGTTAATTTATAGTTGATATTATTTATAATTATAATTTTTTTTTAATAATCGAAATACGCCCTCAAAAATGGCCGATATTATTGAATTGAATCGGTAAGTTGTTAGTTTCTAGTCGTTTATTCTATAAATTATTGTTAATTTTGTTGTAAACAGCCATTCCAAAACAAATTCTATTTCAATTATAATTTCTATTGATTAGTTGTTTGGTTGGATGTTCGATTTGATTGTTGATTGTTCTTTTAGGGAATCTACTGGATGAGTATGAAGTTTTGGAATGGATGACCGATCAGAAAAACGACGAAAGTATCGAAGAAATCGATAGAGACACTCTATTCAATTATATCGAAATTAAGGAATTTCTCGCTGTAATTTTTTGTAAATTCCAACAAAACCGACAAACAACAAATCGTAACAATCGCTAATATTTTTTGTTTTTCAATAAATTCCAGATAAAGACGATGATCCGGATAGTCCGCGTATTTTACGTCATTTAGAATTGATTGACGATGAAGCAGCTGAATATGGTATAAAAATTGTTAAAATGAAAGATCGTTTAATGGCCAAAAAATATGGTTACCGTAATCCACCTGGTATAACATATTTCCGTAAAGGTAAACCAATCAAATATGATGGTGATATCGATGATGAAGAAGAAATATTAGATTGGTTAACCGATCCGGAAAATATGGAATTAACCGATCATATCGAACGTGTCAATAAGAAAATGTTCGAGAAAATACGACAACGTTCCGATTATGTAGCCGTATTTTTATGTATGTACTCATTAATTATTTTCACTAAATAGAAACAATTGAACAAATAACAAATATATAACGGGTGTATTCCGGTATTTCTCCTCGCAGTTGGAGAGAACGTAGCGCCATAGCTTAGTTCAGACGGAATTGAATTTGACATTTATCAATCCATTTTTCAACAAAAAATAATGTTGGGATAGTCAGAGGTGGAGGAGAAATACTGTGATACACTCGTTGTAACGAGTTGGCGGTGATTTTGTTAGCGTCATTTCAGTCATTATATTCTAACCTTACAAATAAAATAACATATGAACTAAGCTAGGCTCCTACGTTCTCCATTGCATAAAGGAGAATTAGCATGATACACTCGTTATATATGTCGCGACTCATATGTTGATCTATATCGATTCGTCTATGTTTTAGACAGCAGCGACTGCAAACAATGTCCACGAGTACTTGCTGAAGTTGAACATATTGATGATGAAGCTGATGCAGCTGGTATAAATTTCGTTAAAATCGATGATAAAAATATGGCAAAACAATTAGGTGTATTTGCATTACCGGCAATATTATTTTTTAAATTAGGTAATAAAGATCCAGTCATTTATGCTGGTGATTTATATGATGAACAACAAATTCTACAATGGCTATTAACACAAAAAGATCCATCTGGTGATGTTATTGAAGCATTAGAAGGCAACGAATTGATTAAATTGATTGCCGAAGAAGATTCTTTAGCTGTCTATTTTTGTGAGTAGCTATTTTTATTTAATTTTTTTTTACTTAATTATCTAATTATAAGTAATTATTTAATTAAATTGTTTTCAAATTTTTATTAACAATAATAATAATAATAATGATAATGATGGAGCATATAGCACGAATATGTGTATGTATGTGTGCAGGGAACAAGACATTGTGTGATTTGTGCAGTGCACAAGACCATCAACATGGACGAAAAGCTCACAAAATACGGCCAACTTCACAAGAAGATAATGAAAATATTGAAAACGGTACTTTTATTTACACCCTGTAGATGGCAGATTATTTAAATGTTGAAATTTCCAAACAGCAAAAACCAAAACAAAAAAAAAAACAAAACATAGTTTCCATACTAACATACATTTTTGTTTTTCTGTATTATTCAATGTTGTGACAAAACTAAAATTGAGTTGTTTCCAAAATGTGTTTTGTGTTGAATTTTTTCTAAGAAAAAAAATGAAAAAAAAAAGATGGAAATTTAATTTTTTGAAAAAAATTATTGTTGGGAAAACTAAAATGAAAATTCGAAATTTCTAAATTGACTGTAAATAGATATGAGAATTTTCCTGGAGGATAATCGGAAAATATTAATTGGGGTGATGGAAATAATTAGGATATAGTCTGTCGAATTTCTATTCTATATCGATATACAAAATTTTGCAAACGGTAGACTGGAAAATTGAAAATTCATATTTTCCATTGATTTGCAAGTCTGTCTATTTCACTCGTCCCAAATGTCTCTCTTTCTCTTTCTACTTCATTCCCTCTCTCTCTCTCTCTCTCTGCATCTCCCTCTCTCTCTCACACACACACACCCTCACTATATTCATCTATCTCTCTCTAGCTTGCCATATATCTCTCTTTCTCCAGTAATCTTTCTCTCTCTCTCTCACTTAATCTCTCGGTTCATCTCTCTCACAACCCATTTTTCTCTACCTATCTACCTCTCTCGCTCTCTCTTCAATAGAAGCGATCGATAAAAAATTCATATTCTTCATTCATTCGCAAGTCTGTCCATTTCGCTCCTCCCAATTTTCTCTCTCTCTTTATATTTTTACATCTTTCTCTCTCCCCTCTCCCCTCCCAGTTCCTCTCACTACCTTCCTTTAATCTTTCTTCCTTCAATCTCACTCACACAAACTCCTATAACCATCTATCTCCCTCTCTCGCACTATATCTCTTTTCTTCTAATAATCTTTCTCTCGCACTTAATCTGTCGGCCCATCTCTCTCACACTTCATCTTTCACTACCTATCTACCTCTCTCTCACTTATTATCTCTCTCTTTCTCTCTCTATTTCTCCCTCTATCTTCAATAGAAACAATTGATTAAAAATTCATATTTTTAATTGATTCGCAAGTTTTTCTCTCTCGCCCTCTCCCTCCCTCACTCTCCTTCTCACTTTCCTTTTACCCTCGCAATTCCTCTCACACTTTTCCTACAATCTTCCTTTCTTCAATCTCCCTTCTACAAACCCTTATAAACATCTCTCTATCCCCCTCTCTCTCTCACACACACACACACCATATCATTCCATGTCTCTCTTGCTGCCGCTCTATATCTCTCTTCCTCTAATTTTGTTCCTCTCTTTCACTCAATCTGACAGTCCATCTCTCTAACGTTCCATCTGTCTCTGCCTATCGACTTCCTCTCTCTCTCTCTCTCTCTATTTCTCTCTCTCTCGGCCTCCCTTTCCTTCTCATTGATTTTACAAACATTTTCAGTGTTTGACTGAAAAAAATCTGAAAGATTCACCAATGCTCATCGAATTTAGAAAATTTGATTATTATATGGATTTTTTTTTATTATTAACAACTGAAAAATCTGAACAAATAGAAAAGTTGCTGATAATATATGGAAATGCAAACGTTTTCATTCAACTTGTACATTCTAACATTAACTGAAATTTTCCTGAAATATTTTCAGGGAAAAAATAAAATTAAGCAGAAATAGTATTTTTTAGAAATTGAAAGAAAATCCTGTCAATTAATGTTCAAAAAAAACAATTGAAAAACAAAGAAAATTTTAAAGCCAATCAAACTCCAATGCTCCTGAAATTCTGAAATTCATGAAAAATTGATTCGTATTAATTTTTTTTTGAAAAACTCAATTTTGACCTGAAAAATTTATTTGTTGGAGATATCGTCCGATTTTAACTAAGAAAGTTGATTAGGAAAATCTGGGAAAAACTGAAAAATTTCAATACATTTTGAAAACTACTGGTTATTGAGAAAATCTTAGCTATTCATTGTAAAAAAAAAAAAATGTTGTAGAAAAGTAGATCGTATAACCCGAAAAAGGACTCGATAACAATAATTTATTTATCGTAGAAAAATCTAGTCTCGATCAAAATCGAAATTATTATCAATAGAAAATGATCGCGATCTTGATTAAGACTAGAATAGCATCAATTAGACAGTCATTAATATCTCTGCACATTGGCAATGTTAGAGTGCATTCACACTAGAAAATTATACGCGCATCAATTGATGAAATTCAATTTGTTTGTAGATAGCGACGATTGTGACCAATGCGCTCATATATTAGAAGAATTGGAAAATATCGATGACGATTGCGAACGTCATGGTATATTATTTGTCAAAACTCAAGATTTACAAATAGCCGAACAATATGGTGCTACCGATTTCCCAATATTAATGTATTTCGAAAACGGTATCGGTGGTGTATTTGAAGGTGATTTAAATGAAGAAGAAGAAGTGTTACAATGGCTGATACAACAACAACAAGAAGATCGTATTGAATTGATAACACGTGTTATGTTAGAGAAAATGGTACAAGATACACAATATTTGGCTGTTTATTTCTATAAACAAAATTGTCATATATGCGAACAAATTTTGGAAGATTTAGAACGGATCGATGATGAATGCGACATTTATGGGATACAATTAGTACGGATACAAGATCCACAATTGGCTAAACGTTATAGTATAAAAACGTTCCCAGCATTGGTATATTTCCGTAATGGCAATCCGTTATTATTCGAAGGCGATCTACAAAATGAAGAGTCCGTATTGGAATGGTTGATTGATGACGACAATCGGGAATTGGCTGATGAAATTGAATCGGTTAATGAACGGATGCTGGCCAGACTACTAAACGAATCACCATTTCTAGCTGTCTTCTTTTGTAATTTCGATTTAAAACAATAATAATAGAGATTATTATTATTTTTTATTATTGATAGATGATGAAGATTGTCCGGAGTGCGATGAGATTTTGGAGAATTTGGAAGAAATCGATGGTGAAGCTGATATGTTCGGTATTGATTTTGTTAAAATTTGTAGTGTCGATGCAGCTAATGAACAAGGCCTACATACATTACCAGCTTTAATGTATTTCCGTAAAAAAACACCAATGGTATATGAAGGTGATTTAATGCAATCAGATAAAGTATTGGAATGGTTGACATCACAGGATGTTTTCGAAATTAAAAATGAAATTGAAGAAGTCAATAAGAAAATGTTGGAGAAATTATTGGAAGAAAATGAATTCGTTACCGTATTTTTCTGTAAGTAATGAAACTATCCTTTAGTCGCCATCTAGCTTCGCGGTCAACAACTATATCGGTGAAGCAGCGCTCTATATTAGCTTCACTTCAATCGCTTGATTATTGTGGAAGATGTTGTACATTTGAGGTGCGATGGACGGAGGGCTCCAAAACTTAGCTCCGCCCATGCTCTCTCAAATGTGCATCTGCTATAGTTTAGTTTATAACTTTTGAAATTTATGTTTTGTTTCAAAGATGAGATCAACTCTGAGGAGAGTAAAATCATAACGGAAAAATTGGAGAATATCGATAGTGAATTGGATAATTTCGATATAACATTTGTTAAAATGGCCGATCCAAGGTATGCTCGTAAATGGGGTGTAACAAATTTACCGGCAATTGTTTATTTCCGTCGACGTTTTCCAAGTATATATCGTGGCGATATACATTCCGAAATTGATGTTTTGGAATGGTTACGTAAGAATCGTTTCAGACAACCAGAATTGAATATATTTATGTATGCATTGTTTGCTTTAAGTATTGCTTTCATTATTTATACAGCGTTTCTATTGCAATGTTTCAAACAACAACCACAAGCCATTGTTCCACATCATCCCAAACAAACCTAGGAATTTTGTCAATTCAATTATTAATTTATTTAATTTATTGCAGTGGAATTTGTTTTGAATGAATGTTGATTGAATGTCGTAAGAATGTTAGAATTTAATTCGACAATAATTAAAACAAAACCCAAACAAAACAAAAAAACAGAAAAACAAACACCAAACCGAAATCCTTGAACAAAACGTGTACCATTTGTTTTGAGAAATTTATTTTAAAATCCTGGACCAAATCCAATATGATAATTTATTAATTGTTAATATTATTATTATTATTATTATTATAACAAATTAAAATGTTCATCTAGATATTTCTATTAGAATTTTATGTACAGCCAAATGAAATCATTCCCAAGAACATTAAAATTGAACATAAAATGATGAACAGACAATAAATAATGATTTTCAAATAGAAAAATTATTAAATTTATAGTTTATCTATTTTTAGATGAACATTGTAAATAATCTTGTAAATAAAATTTAAATTAAGTTTACAGAAAATATAAAAGATACGGGTTTGTTTATTTATTTGTTTATACCTTCAAATAGAAGTTCGAGATCAAAATTATCGAATGGCGTTCGAGATCAAATTTGAGGAACAAGCTTTTCTTAAACGTGACAATATTAATCTAAACTCAGTTCTGTATCAAAATCGAGAATCTAGCTTTTATATTTGGAACTTGTTTGGTGTATATATATAGAATTCGTCTTTGATGAAGCTTAAGATTACATTTGAGGAGCAAATCGATAAACGGTTTCCCAAAGTTTGTCTACTGGTCTGTCCAAGAATATCACCCTTACCTGGACTTAAAGAAGATGGTCAGCTCTATCTATAGGTGGGAGTTATAGCTGGACGTTCAAATATTTACAGGGATAAATCTACCATTGAAAATCAGTTGGGGTGTGTCACACCCCATATGACCGTCTTGGATGCGAACCTCGCTGTTTTATATATTCGGAAAAATTGTGCTCCATATGGTGATAGATAACGATTTTTGAAAAAATTTATGGTTTCCCTGAAAAGCCCAAAACCTTAAAAAAATTAAGCTCTTTGCTACTTCCCAAGATTCTCATTTATTAACGAACAGATCTGTATGCAACTTATACAGATGATAGAAAATAGTGTTGTGTATGGAATGATAGAGGCCGATTGTTGAATTTCGGTTTTGTTTATTGGAAAATTCGATTAGAACAACTCAAAGGGTGTAAAATTTATGGGTAAAAATCAGTAAGTTAGGCAACTAATATTACTACTTCCCACTTTTTTAAGTTCATTCGAGTCGTAGAAACAGATTGATATTGAAGTGCTCAATTGTTGTATTTGTGTATAAAAAAGCTGTTCACACCTCAAGTAGTTGGAAAAAACAAATAATGAAGATAATGTACTGATATATATATTTATAGAATTGCAATGGGTTGGAGTACCTTTTGATCCATCAAGACACCCAAACATAGTTTGACGATGGCCAAATTTTTGGGTTAAACCAGGTATAGTGAATCTATCACGTACTGTACATGTTAGATTAGTCCTTTCGGATAGCAGAGCTACAGTTTAGGATATTATTACCCGACAACGTTATATTGAGAGGATAATGGAATCGTGCTAAAACGGGGGCATCTTCTGAAGAATGTTAGTAGGCAGTACATGGCGGTAGGAAAAACTTAAGTTAAGGTCATTGATGCTCTGCTTGTGTGCATTGGGTTAACCTGAGGTTGAGCAGAGATGCGGGGGTCTCCTTATCTCTTATTATAGTCCAGATGCGGCAAAGTAATACCCGGGAATAGGTCGGTGTAAACTGAGATACAAAAGTACTTAAGATTGTCTCATGCTCGTGAGCGAGAGGAGGCCTATGAATATAAAGAGACCTACAAATGAGGCCATTGTCTATGCGTTAGAAAATAGTTATCTGGTTGTTAGTTAGCTCCAAGTTAGTTCCAAGTCACCTAAAACAGTTACTGAATCAATTGGAGCTTTTCGAGTTTACCCATACGCAACAGGTTTGCCAATGTAAATATGGATAAGAACAAAAACAACGCTATCAAATCTCAGGGGTATGGTCCTTCCAATTCCGAACCACCTATAGTGTTTGGAATATTTCAGGTAAATTAAAAACAATATAGGCAACCAAAAATACTTTTATTGTATATACCGTTAACTTGATTAAAATAATGGAAATTTCATCTGTAGTTTTAATAATTTTTTAGATTTAAAACAAACGAGTTAGAATTAAACAAAAATTATATAATAACAATTTAACATTGTGAATTTTCCAAAAAAACAAAAATTCCAAAATCTATCAAATTTTGACATTCAACCTGAAAAAATAAACAAAACAAAACAAAAAAATTTAGTAATATTCCAGCTTATATTCCCAATAATTTCACTTTTCCTATTATTATTATTATTATTATTATTTTTTAACTGATCATCATCATCATCATCATCATCATTGAAACTCGTAGTCGTATGCGCATTGTTTAGTAAACCATACGACCGGTTGGTTTACGGTAGTTATTCCATAAAACTTATTTGTTGTGTTTTTTATTGTGTGTTTCTATTTATTAATATTAATAATTTAATTGATTTATCCAAAAACAAAAAAAGAATACAACAATAATTACCTAATTAGATAATAAAAGGAATACGACAAACTGCAATATAATTTCAAAGGTAATTCTATTTGATTGAATAATTATAAAAATAATTAAATAAATAATTAATAATAATTGTCGATAATTGAACAACAAAATTTACCTTGATTCTATCTTATATATATTTAATAATTTATTAACAAATCGGCCACGTCTCCTCTAATAATAATAATAATAATAATATCACCTGTTATCTCTAATGATAACAAATTTGATCCTAAAGATAATTGACAATTTTATTATTATCATTATTAATAAAAATAATTGAAACAATTTTTTTTTTTTGTTCAAATACTGAGGGTAATTATAAGCGCAATTCCGGTATTATGGTTGGGGTTTTATTGTTGCGAACAATATCCGGTGACAATAGATTAACCGGAACTATAAATATATCCGATTCATGCAGACGAATTACAAACAAAACACTTTCACACATACGCAGAACTAAATAAAAACCAAATTAAAATGCATATATATGTATATACAGGATGGTCCACCAGAGGCATTCCTGGTCTCTTCTATATGAACTCTGTTTCTAATGGATAGAAAAAAAATGCACTCGAACATCTAAAGTTTGGGAAATCGTTCTAACGGCAAAATGTTCCTTAAATAGCACACTTTAGATCGTCGAGTTCGTTTTTCTTTTGCACCCACTTGAGCCAGAGTTACAAGATCTGGAAAGCCTCTGGTGGACCATCCTGTATATATATATATATATATACATATACAGTTAATAGCAGTGTTAACAAATAATTAATAATTAATTATATAGCATTTGTATTTTTGTAGGTAGATTAATTAATTTGTAGTTGGTAACACCTGTTGATTGGTATTATGCAACTATGAAATTCATTAGTACAGATGTGTTATGATTTTTAGGCTCTATTTGCGTTTGTTTCTCTACTAATATTAGATTTTGTTTTTTTTCCTCTATTGTTTAGAAAATCATAACCGAAAAATGTATCTTTAATAATTCCGTTATTATAGTCAAACAAAACAAAAAATTGAGACAAATTATTTTTTGTTTCTTTGTATTCTGTTAGAAAGTTACAATCTTTATCTATTCACTAACCTATAATAAATAGAGTTTCACCTGTTGTTCTATACATATGTCAGATTCATTGCCAACTTGATTCTTAAACAGATTAATCGATCTTCTAGAAAATTCCTATTTGGGGAAAATTCGTTGTTGCTTGAGATTTGTAGATAGAAAAAAAATAATAGAAAGACAGAGTGTAAGTGAGGATGAGGTAGAAAAAGCGAGTTATAGGTTATTAGGAAGAGAAAGATGCGAATAGTGTGTGCTTGAGAGAAAGATAGAGAGATATAAGAGGGGGGCAGAAGAAAAGAATTCGCGACAGAACTAGAGAGAGACGCAGGAGATATGGAGTGAGAGGCAGGGAGGAAGAGAGATTGAGAGTAACAGAAAGATAGAATGAGAGGAAAATAGAGAATAAAAGGTTGGGCGAGGAAGAAAGAGAGAGAGAGAGAGAGAGTGAAAGATGGATAGAAAGAGAGAGAATAGAATAGTGTGTATAAAAGAGATAGAGATGGATAAGAAGAAGATATGGATTTAGGGAAACAGGGTTATGCAATAGATTGTGCCGGTGTTTTTTTTTTATCAGTTCTACCAATATTGGGTAACAATAAAGTGTCTTAACTTGATAATAAAGACAATTAAAAAAAAAAAAGAACATGTCAAGTTTCCATTTCAAGTTGATTGTCTTGAAAACCTGATTTTTGTTCTTTATTGTTGAGTAGTTTTCCTAAATTATTATAAACTCCATGTATTAACCTAAAATTTGAACTACCAACTTGACAAGTCTAAACTAACTAACTATAATAATCCTTGATTATTTAATTTAACGGAATTTCTCTATTGCTGTTGCAAATATTTTTGTTCTGCATACAATAGAATTATGGTATCATTATCACTATTATTATTATTTTCCAAGCAATATATTGAGATAATGACTCTTGAAAGTTTAAGTAAGAAAAAAATTATGTACAGTTCAGTAATCTTTGAATTAGTTGCAACTATACTCGATTTATGTACCTAACAACTTATACTAACGGTATTGAATTTTACTAAATAATATAATATACAGGGCGATCCTGGGAGGAGGAGGAACCTCCATAACTTATGCTGTTTAAAATTTTTGATAGAATGTCCTTACAGGTCATTCTAGAAAACTGCAGTTTTCTGGTAGTAAAAACCTCTATTGAGCGAGCACTTATAGTTTCTTTGTAGGTGTCCGTCTAGTAGAGGTTTCACTGTAAATCAACATTTCTAGGTATTCAATATCTTTCTATTTGAATACTTATTGATTTGTCATTTTGAATGACTGTATATACAATTTTCTCTCTAATAGGTCCATAAATCGAGTTTATCGAAGAAAAAT
>JAZBGX010001331.1:0-19223 GCA_037414775.1 Zonitis immaculata
TATATAAAGTCATTGTAGCAAAGTTTGCAGATTCGAACATATATTTTAGGTAATTTTTTAAAAATTGACAATGTTAACAGAGTTGAAATTTTCTTTAACGAATTTGATCGTAAATCACTAAAGTTAACACAGGATATGTTGGGTAAAGTTCATGGGTATATCTCTCTTACGTCTGCCATATGTATCTTCCATTGAAGTTTATATAAAGGCTTTTAAAAGCATTATCCTGATTTAGAATGTTTTATGGACCGGATGACGAGTCATTTTCTATAAACAGAGAACTATTGCACCTTTTTATAAATCATTGCTAAAACAATGGGAATTATATCACACCCATTAACCATATGATTGTTAAAAATAAAAATTGTAGTGGACCGAATGAATAACAATTGAATTTTTTCTGTTACTAATTCAACAACATGCAAGTTATGAAATGATATACGTATATATAGGTAACTGGAATTTTAATGAAACATAGTTAATAATAATAATAAAACATAAAATTTATATCAATGATACAGAATTTATCAAACGAAAATTTTACATTAAAATTGTTGAACTTAGCAATGCAAAGTAGGGATATTATTACAATATTTTCGATCCATAATACAGGATGAGTTGAAAGTCGTGGACTCAAATGAAAGTGTAGGTATGGCATGAAATTCCGGGACGAAAAGTTCTAAGACATTATTGCATGAGACCCACCGTTAATTAGTTATTAATTGCATGAATTAGCCAATAAAGAAAAAGTGCGTAGGCGACAGACGAAGTAAAAATCAGTCGGGATGAGCTAGGTGGAGGCAGAAACTATGAGATATAAGATATGCCAGCGGTGTGAGCTCTCCATACTACCGTAGAACGAGTACATCTGGTAGTAGGGAGAGCTCACACCGCTGGCATCTCATAGTCTCTGCCTCCGCCTAGCTAGTCTCAATTGATTCTTGCTTCGCCTACGCATTTTTTTCATTGGCTGCTTTATAAAATTAATAACTAATTAACGGTGGGTCACATGCAATATTGTCTCAAAACTTTTTGTCTCAGAATTTTGTCCCCTACCCGCCATTTCATTTAAGTCCACGACATTCAACTCACCCTGTATGTTCTTTTAGTGGATTTCAGGTAAAATATGTGACAATAATTTCATCATACGGTTGAGTGCATCAAACTATTTATTTCGGTCTTGACAAGTAGACCTTTGTGTATCTGAAATGCAGCAATTGTCCTGCAATTTCATGTTATCAAAATTTATTTATTGATCATTATTATTATTATCATTATTTATTTTCAATGATAAATTACAATCTCATTCCATGAAAAACTGCAGGCTAATTATAGAAAAGCCTCTCCCATTCAAATTGTCGCCATCATCTTAAAGACAGCTATCTGAATATAATTAAATGTTGCTTGTTAAATTTTGTAAACGTCGAATGGAGTAATTCGCACGTTTTTGATTCAACTTTGTCCATAAAAGTCGAATAAAACGAGCCAAATTATGGACCATCAAATCCAACTTGTATACCTATATTGGCAACAATATTACTTTGAAAGTCTAATTAATTAAAATGATTTTCAATTTCCAAGAGAAAATCTGTACGTAATTTGAAAAAATCCTCTTAATGGATTTCAAATAAAAAAACGGTCACATAAAGATCATTCGATATTTTCATTTAATAAAACCATTTACTGGAAAGATCTTGGCAAAATTTAGAATTCCAAGGAAAATTAATTCGGCTACAAATAATGAAAAAAACAAATGGAATCCAATAGAATAATATAGAAAAATGTCTACTGTATTCGTAATTTAATCAACGGAAGAACTGTTTAACAGCTTGAAAAAGAGAAAAAAAACAAAACCAACATTAACATATTGTCTTCTTCCAAACAATAACATGTGTTACTTGATATTTTCCGCATGGGAATCAAAAATTGTAGACATATTTGAATGTTTTGTTGTTTCTTTTGTATCGACGCTCGACAAATCCTTTTTACACCCCGAACTCGACGTATTCTTTCCAGATTAGAAAAGTGCAACAACGGCCAGGTGTTGGAATCTCCAACATATTTCGGAAGAAAATTAAATCACAACACAAAGCCATTTTTGAATTATTTCCAGATTCTAGTTTATGATAAAAACTTATTTTACGTGTATTTAAACGGAACGATTCCATGCAAAAATTACAATTTAGCTCGAAACGAATAACTATATACTTGTCATATATAATTGGAATGTTGGATATAAATTTACATACGTTGATTGAAAACGGTCCCCTTATAATCTAAAATGGAAACTAATTTATACCAAAATTGTTGGAATTTTTCACGTATTAAAATAAGCAGTCCTATATAAACGTAAATTCCCAGTAAATATCAATGAAACATGACAATTACATTGTATTAAATGGAGCAATGTATTTACGCCTAACAAGTATAAATGCAATATAGAACATGGGTTAAAATGTTGTAAAACTAGGAGTGTTTAACATACATTTCAATGCTATATGGTCGTTGTGTCTAGTGTAACAATAAATTTGTAATTTTCAATTGAGAACTTATTAAACGTTAAAAATTGTTTTGTTAATATATTCGATCAACAATAGCATCGAAATAAAAAATGCTACAAGTGTAAATAATTTTCAATTTTATCCATTGGTAAATTCGTACGTTTATTTGATTTTTTTGATTAAAACCCCATCCAATCTCTGAACTAATCGTTTTTATAAATCTCTCCATGAGATTAGTAAGCTTCTTGTTAACTATTCAATTAACAACCCTAAACCAGAACAAACAGCCTATATCTTCCCCTTATAATGAAATGTTTCTCTATTTCATCCACTTTATTAATATAACATAAAGACCAAGATTTTTTTATATACGCAGATTGACTAAAGAGATATATAGCTTTCAACGGGGAATGGGAATCGATGATATAGTAAATTGGCAAAAAATCTTCAAATTCAAGACTAACGACGATCAAAACAATAAAATGACGTTTTGCAGAAAATCCAAACAAATGAACTAAACTTGATTATCTTATGAATTAGGGAAACAGATTTTGAATAAATCACGATATATATTGACAATTTAATTGTAAAATTAAACAATAAATTGTTCATAATGTATGATTAGAAAATTTCAAACAAATGATTGGAAGAAAATAAACATTTAAAAATAAATATGTTTTGTTGACAATAAAAAACAGATTCTTGATTCAAAGGGCTGAATAAACAAATCAATTCTACCTACTCTAAATAAGAAAAATCTGGAAAACTATACAAGCAAACTATCGTAAATATCAATCAACATATATCGGTCGTGAAATGACAAAAGGAGCTTTGCTTTTTAATTTTCACCTCATTTCCACATTGATTTTTAATAATTTATTACGAGAAAATATTGCAGGACTCGGCACAACTGGCGATTTTTCTTTCTATTGGAATAACTCTATCAAAGTCAAATTTGGATCGGAAGCTCTCTACAGATGACAACCAACCAACTATATAGGTATAAGCATAAAATGTAATGTCAATTTTATATATATATATATATATATATATAATCAATTTTTCTTTTGTTCTTCTTTTATTAATTTGGTATTGTGATTTCTAAGATTCTATATATAGCACATTCAATTTTCCAATATAAGTAATATATAGTCGAAATGATACGTTAGCAGCCTCTTTGTGGTTAAGTAATGGGAACTAGTAAGCTATATGGAACGTTTGGGAATTGAAAGAACTTGATCTTATGTTCACGGTTCGAGGAGGAATCTATTACAAAACTTTCCATCATTTATCGTTTTTTGCAGCAACTCCCAATTGAAATTTATCAATTAACGGATTGGATTAAAATCAAAGAAGAAAAAACACTGAGATATAGGTAAATGTCGTAAAAAAACGGGCAAATCAAGGATCACTAGATTTTGAATACTATAATCGAAATGAACTACTCTGAAGAAAATTACAGTTGATTTTATTCAATGACTCAGGTAGTTTTGTGCTTTTTTAATGGCAAGAACACTCAATAGTTATATGAGCTCATGTAATAATGCATTACTATGTCTATCTGAAATTTTATGAAAATCTCTTCAAGATATCGTGGATAAGTAGGTTTTTGTCTTAAATTTGCGGCCATCAAGCAGCCAATAACGAGGCATCTTTGGATATACGTAAATTGTATCTAGTCGTCTCATTTTGAGGCCAAAAGCTTATAGTTCAATAATTTATCCGTTATATTCAGGAACGGCCTGTATATAGAAAGAGAGAGAGAGATGTTCAGAATTGTTGGATAGAGTAAAGATTGCCTCAAGATACTATACTATAGAGATAGAGTAAAGAGAAGAGAATTAGTATTTGTACGGTGATTGCATGGATTCAATTAAAACTGCGATTGTTTTTTTGTTTTGTTTTTTTTTTTGTTCACTTATCTTTCTATCCTTTTTATATTATACTGATTCCTGAAAAATGTTTGTTTGTGGAACATATGCGCATCTATTCCAACCCCATTTGTTTTTTACGTTTTCGATCAATTCAAATGGAATATTATACAAATTGTTTTGTTTAAAATATCAACGACTATCTGAATGAAATTCACATATATATATTTAAATATTCCAGAAGAGCTATATTTAACCTGTAAGTTAACCATTATCATGATATGTGTATTAACTTCTTTTCCATCGATAAAAGACAGTAATTAATCCATTGCCAACTTTTAATATTCTACTACTTATGCTAATATGAAACTTAATTTTCATTTGTGAATCATTTCATTTTATAGAAATCAATATTACGGGGCAAAAAAATGCTACAACAAAGAAATCCTCATATCCATTAACTGCAAAATAAACTCACCAAATAAATAAATTTCAACTATTGGTATTGGTTTTTTGTTTTCGTTTGTTTATTTTCGTTCCACAAAAGAAATTCTCTATTATTCAAATTTCAAAATATTTTTCCACCCTAAATATGCAGAAACAAAGAGAAAAAAGAAACTTATGTTCATTTTTTCCGCATTTCTCTTGAGATATATTCTTATTCAGTTGCTTATGATGATGTGTCTTAGGATTAGTTGCCAACGTCACATTTATTTTTATTTTATTTCATTTTTGGCTTGCATACTCACCAAATTTACTCTCCATTTCAATATTCCATGTATAAAGTTTCATTTTCATGATATTATTAACATAATATTTTTCACATAACATTAGAGCAAAAATTGTCCGACTTTATTATTCGTGAGGATCAAATTGAACAATTTTCGGAAAAATAATTCAAATTTTCACACTGAATAAAGTCCCAATCAACAGTTTCATCCAAATTTCATTAAACAACGATCGCTTTGAAAACTTTCATCCTTATTTGCAAGTTTCTTAGTTATTCGTAATCATCTGAGTATGTATCTTCTTTTGCTAATCAATATTCTACCTTATAAAACAGTCCAGGACCTTATTTCACTTACAGATCGACTCCTAAGAGTGAAGAATCGATAGACTTCTATTCCGAGAGTTTCTCTATAGTAGAAGAGCTTTTCGACTTGATAAGATAAAATTAGAGAAAACTAATTCACTTTATCTCTTCTTTTTCATATCTACCACAAAATTATCTTCATTAGGTCATTACATATATAGGTTTGGTTGTAATAATAGTTCAAGTGTGGATAATAATTTGGGTAAATTGGCTTTTGATAAGGGCGTGTGGCGGACAATTAAATGTGCAACCGCAGTAGTCGTGTGCTGTTGTTTGATAATTAGGAGTGATTGCGATTAGGACTTGAGCTACTTAGATCGTTCAACTACTATTTCTGTCGAACCTGAAATGTTTAACCACCACACCATCATAACAATTTCGGATAATAAATTTAAATTAGATCTACAGATAGGTGTGTCTAAGGGAATGAATGTAAGACAAGTATTTGTAGGTAAATTGTTGTTTGGCGAGTGTAATTGAGAACAATTCACACAAAACTTGTATTTTTATCGAACAAATCATTGATTATATTATATGTCCAATTTAGAGAACTGAGCAGATGGCTATACTGTTAACATTAATCATGTCAATATTCGCGCATAATTCTGATCTCTCATGAATAATGATGAATGTACTGTATATGGATTTACTAATATTCATACACAAATGTCATAATTATAATTTACACTACTAACTGGAATACATATATACAAAGGTGTCCAGTGTTCAACAATATTAAGTAAGATTTATCTTTGATAAATTGCAAAATAATTATTCGAATTACTTTTTTATCGATTAGTGTTCAAAGCAAAACTAAAACTATCAATTTATATTCTATGAACTATAAATATATTATATTCTATATTACTGACAATTCCAGGTATAATTTGTCATTTTATAATAAAATGTTTCCTTAGGGGATAATAAGTTATCTCTTATTTAGAATTTAGTTGGAAAATGATTCTAGGGAAATCAGCGATTTATAATACTTTATAGTAGTGTAGTATAGTAACAGATATACATAAGTATGTATGTACTAAATTATATGGCATGTATTGAAGTAAATTAGCTACTACATGGGTCATATGAGAGATTAGATCTATGGAAAAATATGCATTTTTCATATGTTGAAATTATTTACAATTTATGGGATTTAATCAGTTCCTATTTGGTTCGAGTCACGATCCTGATTGCAATCTCTACTTTTGTAAAATAACAATAATTTTGAACTAATGAAAAAAATGAATTGCCTAATGATAATTCAAATTTAAGGCCGACCACATACATACAGTTAGAATTCTGTTTCAGATATTACGTATAAACATGCATTTTTCCCTTCGAAATAACAACCTATCGCCAAATTCCACGTATCGGAGAAGATTTCGAACGGACAAGTACTGTCCGTTTGTGACAAGTCCTTCATTGTCTATGGATTGGCTGGATTCCGACTTCAAATCGATATTTCTTAAAGAAATATCAATTTTAAGTGACCGGTCTAAATGTTAGAATTTCAATTTGAAATGGGATTGAAATATTAACATAATTGATAGGAGGAAATTAATAAGTTTTGTACGTCAATTTCAATGTCCATATCAAAACGTTATTAGACACCTTAATCTAAGGGAGAAGGTAAACAAATAAAAAATAGATTATTTCACGATTTTTGATAATTGCATGAAAATTTGAAATCAAACACAACAACTCTAACTAGGAAAAGAAACTTTCACTGCTACTTTAACAATTTAAAATAAAATAAATTTCGATTTTGATAAATTTTTGAATACAGTTTCGTTGAGGAACATTTAAGAAGAAAAATCTGGAAAAACAATTCAATTTGGCATATAATAACACCGTTTTAATAGGAAACGGAATTCTCTACGGGAGAACTGGAAAATCATGTTAGGAAAGTTTCGAAACTATGCATATTAAGGCACACAAACTTTATTTTATTGCGAAAAACTCTGTAAATGTATCGAGTTTAAAATTTGTATATAAAGAAATGTATTTTTGTATTAATTTATTATAAAATATCTAATAGTTATGACTTATATTTTTTATAAAAATACATTCTTTCCAAAGATGTTCAATTAGATTTGAATCATGTGATTGTGAGGGAAATGCAAATATATTTATAACATTTTCTCGCAACCAATCCATTAGATCGTTTGCCTTATGCTTGACATTATTGTCTTGTAAACGAATCCAATCTTTGTCAACCTCATACAACGGACAATTTCGCCTAAATTATGGCGCGATATCTCGAGGTGCATTGTAGCATTCATGTTTCCCGATGCTGCCATATACCTTCAAACTATAACACCACCTCCACCATGTTTGACAGTTGACATTTTCTTTCTGCAGCGCTTCATAGACTTTCCGCCACACTCTACACCTTCCATCACTTTCAAAAACATTAAACACTATCTCATGTATGAAGAGAAACTTTTTTCAAAAATTGTAATCTTCTTGACAATATATATTTCAATATTGTTGATATCTAGATGCAGGAAGACTTTTATGAGCCACTGTGAGTATAAAAATATACACTATGGTGCAAAACAGAACTAATGCATAGTAATATTCGTGTTTCTTGGGAAAAAGACTGTATTTTTTCTAATTTACTCGTCTTTCTAATTCTCTGAACAGATCTTTCTGAAAATCTCCAACAGTGATTGTAAATTAATACTCAAGAATTGATTAGAGAGTTTTTATTAAAGAGTAAACACAGTAATAGTATTGTAGTATAAAATATTCGGTCCTCTACTGTTCCTGATCGGACAGGACAATTTCGATTTCTTGCCCTTCCGCAATAGCATTTAAAATTTTATTCATTATCATGGCGATAAGCTAAAACCACGGGTCAGCCACAGCAAATCAAGAAGTTCGGGAAACTTCCTCATTAATGTAGATCAACCACAGACCATGTTCCCGTAATCCCATAGGTCGAACGAAGAGTTAAAGATGTTGTATTTGCAAATTATGTGGATTTAGATGAAATTGTTGATCATAGCTTGCTTGCAAACATAATAAAATTACGTGGATTGTACAAAAACTCATATGTAAACAAGGAGAAACATGTGTATTGGGAATCGAGCGTATTCGGCCGAATAATCGCAACAGACTAAACACAGCTAACACCTAGTGAACTAAAGTACGTAGTTTCACTTATTGTTAGATGGTATTAAAATAATTTTTTTACCAAAAAAAATGTTCCTCTCATCTAACACTTGACAAGAAATGATTGAAGAGAATTTTTTCAAAAGTTGGGAAAATATGAAAATTGCAAAGGCAAAATTTCTTTGTTGAGAAAATGTAAAATATGAATGGATGGACTTTAGTTAAAATGTCAATCTATTTATAAAAATTAACAAAATTGAAATATCTATATAGTTGATGTTATTTTAGAAATTTTGCATTGAAAATAATGTTCGAAACAATAAAAAAATAACTTTCGAATTATTCAATCTACTCGTTATCGCCCTAATAAAAATCATCTAACAGCATATCTCATAGAAAAAAGCACAGTAATTACGGAATAACAACAACAATAATAAATAGGATGGATATCTAGGTCGTTATATACATATATTGTTATAATAATAGCTAATCTGGAATTAATATTCATAAAAAAATAAACTATTATAATAATAACGATCAAACTTTCCATGTAAGTAATTTTTATTTTAAAAGATTCTACATCCGAAAACATTATGTCTCCTTTGTTTATTTATATCAACTGAAATTCCATTTAATTGTGTTCGTTTTTTCTCAATTGATAGTATTTCTAAAGGTTTTCAGTAAATTGGAATCGATCTGTAACGTATAGCTAGCTATCCCAATAAATTACGTTTTGAATCAATTATTCAAATGGTTATTTGTTGGAATGTTGTATCAAATAACTTCTAATTAAGTAAAATCTGGTTTAGGTGATAATAGAAATAGATTGCTGTATTTCTCCATTCATTCATTGGAATATACATTTGTTTTGTCAAATACACCAACTCTATATATTAGATAAGTCGTTTTTCATTTAATTACACTTCAAAGTAGGTAGTACAGTATCCGTATTATCCGTCCTATTTATTTTAAAGCGATATATCGTAAACCGGAACAATAATCCTTTCTATAGGCAATTGTAGACTCTATTCAACAATCTCTAAAACAGTAGTATATTCATTATCATTATTGGTACCCAAGTTATAGATATATATATATATCCTATATGTATATACTAAACATACAAACATATATGTATAATATGTATAATATGTATACAACATTATTATCTGGCCAAGCCAATTCATAGGAGAGGATCTATGGTACAGTAAGTTTCACGGTTTGAAACACCCCGCTAGTCGTCCGAATAAACAAAGCACTAGATGTTATTACAATTAATTCTATATGTATACATGGAAAATATATACCTAACGACCCTACAGAATCTTCCTAAAAAAAATTGTATCAAAACTCGAATCGAGTGAGTAAAAAGTAGCGACAAGCTTTCTTCCATATAAACAGCTAAAACAACGAATTAAAGTCAACTTTAAACTTAAGTAGAAGTATAAGTCATCTTGCTCAAAAACTCTAGCATAGTTTAGATTTAGGAAAAATTCAAGTATAAGTCAATCGAAAATTATTTAAGTTTCACCCCGCACTACACTTTCCAGTACCTCTCAATTAGTACCTACTCGGCAAAACAGGTGCTGGAAAGTGTAGTGCGAGAGGAAATAGTATTTATCTAGCAATTCGCAATTACCCACTGTTCTCAATTACCCCACTTTCCCCTACAATTCGCTATGCAAGTGGATTCCGGTCAAATTTCAATTTTAATCGAGACCAAACTTGTCTCGAATTGTCCGACAAAGCAGTCAAATGAATATCAAACGCGAATTGACTGCTAAAGAAACGTTTAATTTCAAGCACTACCATAATGTAGTGGGTGTAATTTTGATGGGATGTTCGGTGCAAATGATAAATAGAGGTTCTTCACCTGGAAGTCTATAAGTTGCAATTTCTATATTGGCACTGTTAAAAAAAAACATACAACCATCTCTCTATTGTTATTAATTTGTGATCGAACAATCTTGTTTCACAGTTAAAAAAAATCCATTCAGCCCTAAGAAATGACAGTCAAATATCTAATTATAAACGCACATCCGCTACCAGAACTATGCTGCAATAATAACAAAAATACGAGTCGAGTCTTTTCTCCATATGGAATATTTCTTTGTATCATCCGGTCTACTACGACAACATACGCCTTAAATAAATTTAACAGACCCAAAAATAATCAAGGACGACATAGTTGAGTTTTCAAGCAAAAATCCTACTGGCATTATAATTCTGTTAGAGAAAGAGAGAGAGAGAGAGAGA
This sequence comes from Zonitis immaculata, assembly GCA_037414775.1. Lineage (NCBI taxonomy): Eukaryota > Metazoa > Arthropoda > Insecta > Coleoptera > Meloidae > Zonitis > Zonitis immaculata. Next base: position 10,839 of record JAZBGX010001331.1, read on the forward strand.
GAAAATCTTCAAACTATTAATTATAATCGATGGTTGGAAATCAAAGCATAACGAATAATATACCACGCCTATTTTTTTATTTTCTAGTGAAATTTATGATCGACGATGCGCAACAGGAAGCTATATGAACTTTTTTTTTCCATCTTCCATATTTCAATTATATTTCAAACAATAGCGATTGGAGAATTATTAGATAAGAAAATAGCTTTAGGTCAACATAATAAAATAAATGAGCTTGAATGGACGACAAAGGTATGGGGGACAAAGCCAGAAAATGACACTGGAGACTGGAGAGGTAGGGCGACAAAAATAAATTTATATAACTTCCAATTAGGATCGAAACTTAATATTTTTATAAACAAACGTATTTTGTATGTTAATTACATATAATAACCATTAAACAACATCCCTTGACATGATAACATGACATGCGTTGTAGCTGTATATAACACTATTTTAAACAAATTAAATGATAGAAATTCTCTATTTTTTAAGCTTTTTTACGAAAATTATAATAGAACAAAGGCAGTAATACGAATCAAATATAATCTTTCAGGTTAATTGGAAGTACATTAACAAATTTGTAAGTTATAAATTACCTTTTAAGGAAATTCCACTGAATCTCTCTCTCACTCCGTTTTGGAAATCGCTACAATTGATTGTAAAGTATATATTCAGATATTAGGGCTATAAGTCATCGTATTTAAAGGATACGATATACAATACAATAATAACAAAAATACAACCTCATGTTTCAACAGTCAAAAAGGTGTTGTACGTTACAATTTAAATCTACAACATGAATTATTTTTAGATGTAGACAGTATAACTTTGTTTGAGGCCTAATTTATAAATAGATTGCTATCATCAAAGGAGGTTGTTGTCCGTGAAAATCCATCACAATTCTTTTTGTTCTTCGTATTTATTAGAACACGACTCAGTGATAATTCATCCATAATTAAATAAACCCAATATTGATTAATATTTTAATTACTATTATCAAAATTTATTTATATTTAATAGATAATTGGTGAATATTTATGCCATTAATATAATTATTTAGATAAATTGTAGTGCAATAACTCACCATCAAACAGAAAGAAATAATTCAATAGTCCTATTAAAATTAAAGAATTTTCCATTGTAAATATAATCACTTAATTAATTAATTAGTCAATAATAAAGTTAAGAAAATGAATAATACATCATCACACTTTTTTATTAATGAATATAATATCACTAGATAGGTAAAGAAATTCGTATTTGTGCGCGCTTTATATTTAGATGCTCACCATCGTCGTCGTTGTTACTATTTCTTTTTTTCGTTCACATCGACGCCGGTCGACGCGTTGCTACTGATTCCCGTACAAACATCTAATGATAACATAACTGGTTGGTGTTCTAGATGGCGTTCGTTCAATTTCGTATTCCACCGTCCTCTATAGTTTAAATGATGATGATTATGATAATAATGATGAATTTCTAATAAATTTTTCCATATGGTTTACTTTCTTATTCGATTATGTTGAACATTATGGTCCCGTTTCTATCAAGCCGTTTTTTTTTCTGTGCTTTCACAAAATAAATTATTGTAGACCTCCATAAATTCTTAAGACGGTTCTTTTTACTTGCACGCATCCCGAGCAACTTTAAAAACACCTATATTCTTGGACTATTAAGTGCTGAAGTTTCGCAGGAAGCCATTCAACGTGCAATGTCGTAATGCGAATAGAACGTTCTGGATTTGTTACAAGACGAATTAGCTTTGGTTGGACGGATACGGATTCAATAGACATCTTTTTGTCATTGAACTAACAGGATGACTATAGAAAAGGCGCTACCTTGAGATATATACCCACATACTATATATACGCTGAAATACACCTGCTTCAGAAGTACAGTCTTTTTATTTTCATTCATTTCTAAACTTAAGGTGAAAATTAATAATCAAACAATTCTCGATATCTGTTTTAAATGGAGCAAAGTTATCTTATAAGGATTATCTCTTTGAGATGGAACTTTTTTTTGCATTTATGATAATCACGATACATCACTCTGAAACAAGAATAAGTGAAATATTATAAAAATTTGAAGTTTACGCTTCTGATTATTGTCATGCCATAATGTGTTCTACCTTCTTTCTTTAACATAATTAACTCTGTCCAAAAACCTGCCAGCTTCATCATTCATTACAACTATCGTCTTGTTCCAAATTCCTAACGTGCTATATTATTGAGCTGAGCAAAAACCCCAAATAGCTCAAGTCAACTAAGGACACAATGACATATATTTTCATCTTGATAAATGGAAAAGGGCTTGCCTATATGACAGGAATACAACGTATACAAATACTTTAAAAAATTCGAAACGAATTACAAATAACATACATAATGTTCAATAAAAAAAAAAACATTAGTATAAAGTGGGTCTTTTATTATTTAAGATTCATCGACTACGAAAAATAGAAAACGTTAAGTGAGGAACGACGATAAGATCCGCAGGGTATTTAAGGATGAAGAAAAAAAATGTTAAGAAATTTATAATTGGTACCCCTGAGGTGTTATCAAGATATTTTACCAAATTACCATAGGAATTTATAACATATCGATTCCCAAATTATATTGGTCGAGTGCGCAATTGAAATTCAATTAGGAGATAATTGAATGTTATTAGATTTGGCAAAATTGAATCTAAACGAATTATTATCATAAAACAAATAACAGTCGATACCAATTTTCAACTATAAATATTATTATTATTTAATTTTCTTCAATGTTGTAAAACACAATCGGAATGGTACGTGCTACGCTGTCTTTTTATCATATTATACGTAACCAAGTATTGTAAAATCCTGGTAATAGAAAGTAAGCTCCATACTTGGAGCATATCGATATAGACGGGCGAAGCTATTAATTTTTTTCAATTTGTTAAAAGTTTACTCTTCTACAACAATTAACAACTAAGCTCTCGAAAGTTCGCGCATAGCATTAGAAAGAAGTGGAAATTGAATGAGCTTTTCAGCATTTCTCATTATCAGATATGCGTTTGGATGGCTTTCTTGAGTCGTTCTATCTGTGGAATACAGCCATTCGTAATGGATAATCCTTTCGCTAGACCCACCATACGTACTACATCGTTTTATGCAGATGAATATCTTGTTTCACACACCGGGACTAATTGTAAGACATACCTTATTGCTCTGCTCCATACTGATGTACCATTTCTCGTCGCCAGTGACAATTCGGTAAAGAAATCATTGCTTGCTAAGACAAGAAAATAACAATACATTATAAGAATTCTGTTTAGTACTGCTGTGAATTTATTAATTTTTTTGTGAAATTGAAATATCCAAATGTTTACGTACGCTATTATTTCACCAGATTTAAATCATATTTTAGGGTATTTCAGGTTTTGTACAAATAAATACAGCTTGAAAAATGATGTCCTGTCAATTTTACAAAATACATTTATTGATTAATAAATTTTATCGTCTCACATAAATTCTCACATTAAATTCTATCAATGATTATTTGCTAAATAATTTCTATGATTAATTATTCCATATATTTTTACCTATTTTACAGTTTACAAATCGATGATTACTTATTGCATATAACAAAATCTATATTGTATCTTGCATGTTAATTTTATAGATTTCAAAATGCGCTCTCTCTCTCTCTCTCTCTCTTTTTTTTTCACTCATGTAAAATTAGTTGAGTTAGATGAATATAACGATACACATCTAAGAAATTGTACGACTACAGGTAAGGTAAAATAATAAACGTAAACGACATAGGGTGGATCAGTTGTGCAAAACAATGATACTACCTGATGTACAATGAAGATATCCATCACATTTAGCTAATATAAAGATACAGTGAAATAGGTGGTCTTTATCATGACCTTAATTGCTAATGATTATATCCTCTTCTGCAAAGACGAATTTCTCAGTACATTCATCAACGTATAATCGAAATTGTTCAAACTCCATAGATTTAATGTTGATCTTAATTCAAAAATTTGTGAGATAATTTGAATTAAAATCACTTGGACCATATTTGTTTGACTTATATACAAAATTATAAACGTATTGATTTTTGAACCCACGAAAAAAAAGTAGGATTAAGTTCAAATCAGTATTACCAACAAAACAAATTCTCATAGTCAATTGAATTTACCAGAAACAATTTTCCATTAAAGACAAATTTGTCGCCCTTTTAATAATATTTAGAAATAATATTAAAAGATTTCAATTTTAGATTGACTGGCTTTTAAAAGAATTCACAGTTCAAGGAGCTGAAAGACGAATATAGTTCACTTAAAATTCAATATTTATTTTGAAATTTTCACGTATCCGTATATACTATATACGCTTGAACTACATCATAGTAACAGTACGTATAATATATAATATAATAACGAAATACAGCAACACTTGTAAATCATAGAATTCAAAATTGCAAGGGGTTGCCGGTGAGAAGTGAAGATGTGAAGTTGTTACTTGCTGGAGCTCTGTTATCAACAGACAGCCGGTGTGAACTCGAAAATATTGTACATAAGGTCCGACACTCAAAATCGCCATGATGAGCGTAAGGCATATCAATTATCAAATAAGGAGCAAGTAGGTACCATTGGAATTAAGAAAATTATTGAAGAATTTATTTATCTCCGTTATGGACAATATACAAGCGTTCAGAAGTAACGGATTGCAGATTAAATATTCACATATTTGTAGTTTTGTTTAGTAATAGTTTAAATATTAGAGTTCTAACTCATTGTCAGCAAAATAAGCGCTATCTGGCGGTAAAAAGATGACTAAATGTAGGATAAGCGCCACCTATTATCGGATAGTGTAAATTTGTCTGGCCAAAAAATACAAACGTACGTCTTATTCTTTTGTTTTCACAATCAACTTTCACATATAACGATCTATTTGTTATCGAATGTTAAGAACAAAACTGAGTAATTGAAAAAAATTGCCAAACTCAACTAATTGTAAGACTACATTTTTTACCACTAGGTGATGCTAATGAGGCAAGAATTTTTGAAAATTAAAATTCTGGTCGCTAGATAGAGCTACATTCGCTCATAGTTAAGCAGCACAACATACATCACTGCCCCCGGAATTACTGTTACATATACAACCAACCAATTACTCATTTTCTTGAAACAGATCTATCCTATTCATACTCCTCACAATTTATAAAGAGACTGATTGCATTAGCACATGTACGCATTGATAGTGTAATAATTGCATATGAACGTTTTACTTAACCTTGAATATCTTATCATAATTTGATCGAGTATGGATTGTTGTAATCAGTCGTAATAATAGAGATGTCACCGTTCACGATCTACAAGTGAAATTTGGAATTGTTATGATCGTGTCCTTTCCGGATTATCTCGTACTAATAACGACTTGGAAGGGTGGCATTTTGGATTTGCTGCCTCTATAAGTCGTAACATCATTTTTGGATATTATTTAAGGTGAACGGTTATCTGTGACAAATTCAATTCTACAAAATGATGCAGGATGAGATGTTGTTCCACCCTGAACGTAGATTGATTATGACGCCAGCTCTTACACATCACTTCGAACATTCAATTATTTGCAGGCAAATAATATTGAATTAATAACTCATGACGCCTTCATATGACCTATGGTCAAAAAGTAATTGCATAGTTCGCAAATAAATAGAATAGAATCTCTTTAAATCTGTTCAGGAATAAAGTTATTTAGATCAGTGATCCACAACGACTGTGTCGTGGCCACGAGATTCTTGAAATGTGCCGCCACTTGTAATATACAGTGGACCCTCCTGGATTGAAAATTATAATTTATGCATATCTTTAAATTTCTCTCTCACTTCAATGAAATTCTCTCAACTATTTTATTATCGTTTATGTACCTACCACTAAATGCCATAACAAAAAAAAAAAAAAAATTGAAAAAGTGATTCAATGAACAGATGAGATAATTGAATTATCATTAGTTTATGGTAACAGATCACAGTACTGTTTTATGGTGAACTACAACTCAATTGCCTATAGTGATGTTACACTGTATTTTAGTAATGATTTGCAATATCACATAAGAGAGGTACAACTGTATTTGAGTTCACTAAAGTGTAAAGTTCAATATCTATTATGAAAAAAATTTCGAATTAGCTTGATTACATCCGCATGCATAATAATAAAAATTAATTTGTCGACAAAAAGTACTCCACATTAGATTTAAAAGAAAAACAAAACACGTAGCGATAGCTTATTTCATGGGCATTTCCTTGATGTTATCACAAAATTTCAATCCTTATTCAAAATTATATCAAGTAAAGTCATAATTAACAAAAATGTTATTCGATATCAACGGTAAAGTTGCCTTAATTACAGGTGGTGCTTCCATAAACGGTATCACTTATGCTAAAGAATTATTACGGAACGGATTAAAAGTAAAAAGTTCACCAGTATAATGATGTTAATTATTAAGTTATATTGATTTTTCAAGGGCGTTACATTAGCTGATTTCAATAAAAAATATGGAAACAAAGCTATTGATGAAATTACTAGAGAATTTGGTCCAGATAAAGCAATTTTCATTCCAACTGATGTTATAAATATTGAGAGTTTTGAAGGTAATTTTCTTTATTATTATTATTATTATTATCACTATTATTATTAATTATCAAAATAAAAAATAATTTCAGATGCTTTCAAGAAAACTATTGAAAAATTCGATAATATCGATATTTTAATTAATTGCGCTAGTATTATGGATGATAAAAATTGGGTGAAAGAAGTTGATTATAATATTGTAATTCGAAACCACCCCTAAACTAATTATTATAATTTTTTTCATTTATCTTTTACTTTTAGAAAAGCGTTATTCATGGCATGCTCCTAGGTTTTGAAAAGTACTTAGAAAAATTTCGTTCAGGACCTGAAAGTATTATAATCAATATGAATTCGATTGGTGCAATTGAACCAATCAAAGAATTACCAATATTTACAGCAACCAAACAAGCTATTTATGGTATGAGTAAAGCATGGGGCGATCAAATGCACTATCAAAGAACAAAAATTAAAGTGATTACAGTTTGTTTGGGTGTTACCGATGTACTATTATTGAATAGAAAAATTGATGAAAAATGTTTAACAAATAATTATGGAAAAAGTCTATTTGAAACACTCAGAGAAAAACCATCACAATCGTAATTTGAAAACCAAATAAACAACAATTAAATTAATCAAAAAATTAATCAATTTTCTTATAGACTTGAGCATGTGGCGAAAGGAATTGTGAGAATTATACAAAATGGTGGACCAGGTAGCGGATGGATTATAGAAGGCGGGAATGATCCTTATGAATTTTCTTTAACTGCAACTTATCAATATGCAAATAAATTATAGTATCTAATTGATGAAATAAAGTGAAAATAATAGATAAAGCCTGTTATTGTCCTAGAAGCCGCTCAGAATTATTGAGATTCTATTGCTCAGATATTGAGACAAGAAAAATATTTCTGAGAATCTAAATAAAATCTTGTTTTTCAGGAATAAGGAGTTTGAATTGTATATTTAAATGAACTACGACAGAAATTAAATTTTCATATCATCCAAAGTCAGGTTTACAGTAGAATCCCTCTTGGGCGGACAACTATAAACAAATGAAAAGCTTTTCGCTTCCTCGTTATGACAGTGTTGCGTTCTGTATGATTGTTGAGAAGTTTTGAGTAAAATTCTTAGATTCTAGTAAAATAATGGATAGGCTTAAATGAATTTTCGATGGGACGCTACATATTTTCTTGAAATACTAAAAATCCACTATCAAAAGCGATGTTATCATGATTTTTGAATTTAATCTACAATTAATAAAATAATTATATAGGATGATTACACAAATTAATTGAATTCAACTTCATTATTAATAATGACATTCGATATTAAAAACAAAGTTGCCCTAATTACTGGTGGGGCTTCCGGAATTGGTTTTTCTTTCGCTAGAGAATTATTGAAAAATGGTGCAAAAGTAAGTTTTCCAAACTATATAATCGTATTATTATTTTTTTTTTTTTGATTAATATTTATAAATAATTAGGGTGTTACTTTAGCTGATATCGATCAAAAATGTGGCGAACAGGCTATCGAACAACTCTCAAACGAATTTGGTGAAAATTGTGTTTTATTTGCATTAACTGATGTTACAAATTTTGAAAATTTCAAAGGTTTTCCTGTTGATCAATCTTGAATCAATCAATCTAATTTTTCCAATTAAAATTCTAGATTCTTTTGAAAAAACTATTGAAAAATTCGGACATATCGATGTTTTAATTAATAGTGCTGGAATTTTAGATGATCGCGTTTGGGAAAAGGAAATCGACATCAATA
>JAZBGX010001333.1:0-19209 GCA_037414775.1 Zonitis immaculata
TATATATATAGACAAATTGCTCCATTATCCTTAACAGGCACCTGAATGCGAACCATTTGACGTACAGATAAAATCAATTAAATTTTCTATTTATGCACGTACATCGTTTGAAGAACAGATGTTTTATTATTGTCAGTTTTATATATAAACATAATTTACATAAGAATATTTCAGGGTCTTTTTTTTTCGCAAAAACAACAACAATTTATTCGTGACATGATCTCAATATTACCTTAATTTATTAATACAATTTTATCAGCAATCAAATATAGTGAGAGTTAGAAAGTCAAAAAAAAAAATAAGACCACAACAACATTAAGTAGATTTTCTTTGATTTTCTTTTATGTATTTCACTTCTAAATAAGCCTAGATTTAACTTTTGGAATATATTTTTGTTTTATTATAATCTCACATTTAATTAACAACGAATTTATTTTAAAATAAAAAATTAATGAAATTCTAAGAATCTTTTGTTATGATTGTAATTGTTCAAAATAGGAAAGCTATGACAAGGTTTATTTGCTATTGAAAGCCATCTTTGGTGAATGATTAAGATTTAGAATGATTATTTTTATAAATAAATTTCGCAGAAGTCGTATCCTGCCAAAGGAAGATAAGTAGAAATGTAGCAGTTGGTGCTGATGTTAAAACAGTTGTTAATTTCGATTGTCCCGAAGAATTCGGTTATTATCCACATCCAAGCGATTGTACACAATATTATGTTTGTGTATTTGGCGGTGCATTACTCGAATCATGTACTGGAGGATTAATGTATAGTCACGAATTACAAACATGCGATTGGCCACGAAATGTAGGTTGTGATGGTATTGAATTATCATCATCATCATCGACATCACCAAATCCACCAAGTTCACCAAGTCGATCCCGTGATGAATCACGTCAACGTTATACAATACCAACACCACCACCACCTAGTCCACAAGCTGTTGTTACATCACGCGGTCAACCCCGACAACTTGTTCATAATCAAGAAATTATTAAACAACGTCAACAACAACAATTATATGCTGAAGCTGAAGAAACTTTACCACCAGCTGAAGAAATTGAAAGTGATCGACAACAAAGAGTATATCGTGGACAACCATCAACAATTGGACAAGTGCAACGTGACCGTGATGGATTGAGACAAAATTCGATTCCGGTAAAAAAAAATTATATAATTATATTGGGAACAAAAAAAAAAAAACTATAATTGGAAATTTCTCCTTAAATAGTCGTATAGTGGTCGAGGTGAGAAAATTGGAGTTATCTCATTCGGTACAGGACAACAATATAGGTAATAGTTTTTATAATTTCAATTAAAACCATTAAAATAATATTAATTAGAGAGGTGACTGATAACGGACTTAGTGACATGACGCTGAAAAGAACACGCAGACAAAGCGGCCAAAGGTAAATCATACGAACGTAATTGGTCGCTGAAAATTATTAGGACGTTATATATACGTATATATATATTATTGTTTACAGTTTACAGGAAATGATTATTATTCTATATATTATTGCGCCTAATTGTTTATTAATTTCGGAATATTACGGTTATATTTCACTTTCAAAAGAGGAACGTTCGATACTTAATAAACAATAATAAAAAAAAGAAACAAAACATAATTTTCAGCGATTAATAAATATTCCAGTTTAATTAAAACTTTCTTGACAACATACGTACAACGTTAAATAATTTCAGCCCAACATGGAGAACTCGTAATCCATCCAAATTATCAAATTTAAATCCACCCCAAATCAATCTCCAACCACCACCATCAATAAATTATTATAATAATTACCCAAACTATAGCAACGACGAATTTAAACCATTTATACCACAATATCCAACATCAATACATCATAGTAATAATAATAATAATAATGATAATATTCGACGAAATAAACAAAATATTTCGAAATTAAATAATAATCATTACACAACATCAACTTCATTGATTACAGAACCTAATTATTCATATTTCAATTTTGGTAGTATTTCTCCTAATAATAATAATAATAATAATAATAATAATAATAATAATAATAATAATAGACCAATCGATACAACACAAGCTATAACAAGGAAATATACTGATAACGATAAAATTAGAGATACAAATGAAAATTTAATGCTACCATCACAAATAATCAATCGAAATTTAACAAAACCGAATGATACAGAATCTGATGAATTTTATAATAATTTCGAAGGTCCTTATTTTGGTCCACCACAATCATTTTATCATTTAATAAATAAATATGAAGATATCAAAAATCCATTTGCTAATCCGGATTTTGATTTTGATAAATTTTTGGATAAATTGAGTAGTAATCAATATGTATCTACAGAACGAGCAATTGGTATAACAACAACAACAAAATATCCAATAAAAGAATATTATTATTATTATGATGATGATGATGATGATGATGATGGAATAACACAAAATCCGAAAAAAATTTATTCAAGTCAGATAAAACCAAATTATACAACAGAGAAACCGCGAATTGAATACGAATATTATTATGATGATGATTATCCAGAAACAATTCCTAATAATAATAATAATAACAATAATAATAATAGAACGGAATTTAATATTAGTAAGAATGATGAAAGAAAATATTCGTCTAAATATCAAGAAAAATTGCCATCTATTAAAACAGTAACGAATATTTATAGTAATAATAACGTTTTATCAACAATAAAGCCGACTTATGTAAGTCAATCATTGAACAATCTAAACGATAATAAGCATAAATTTGTTAGTTCAACTCCTACAATAACTCCTGTTTATAATCTAACTCCTACCACACCTAAAACAACTAAATATAACAACAACAACAACAACAACAACTACAATAATCGTAGGACTAAATCAACAATTAGACCTTCACGTGCCAAAACACGACATAGACTAACAACAACTGTTACTGACGATGACAAAAGACAGAGGTATAAATTTGAATTGATTCAATACGATGAGTTAATAATTTGGAAATTTTAGAGTTGAAACAAGCACTCCAACACCAGTATCAACTGCAACAGCACGTACAAATTATAATACCACACAATACCACAATAATAACAATAATCAAAATAATAATAATAATTTCGATCCGTATTACACATTATATGATGATGATGTAGAACTTTATCGTGATGTTGGTGAGTTGTTATTTTATCAAATTATCGAAATTGAAAAATTAATTAGATTTATTAGATTATCCTCAACAATATAACAATCAAGCATCTCAATCGTATCGAAGAACACCATCGCCGATTATTCAATCGACAACAGTACAAGAGGAGACTAAACGTGGTAATTCGGCATATATACAAAATAATTATAACAATCAAGATATTTACCAGCCATCAACAGTGCCAGATTATAATGAAGATAATAGTTATAATTCTCAAGTAAAAATTATTGAAATTTGATTATGAAAAAAAAATTGTTATTTCTTTAATTGATTATTTTAGGTAGATGATCAAAATTCTTATCGTCAATTAAATCGTCAACCATCAAGGTAAGTTGTACAATTAAAATTTTTAATGTAGATTAGTTTTAATTTTAACCATAGGGGTGACAGGAATGACTTGAACTATATTGAAGAATCAACTAAAAGAATAGCAACGACTACCAGAAAACCTACAACTACCACAACTAGAACAACCACGACATCTACAACAACAACAACAACAACAACAACACCACCACGTACACATCCCCCTAAAAAAAGTACAATCCCAAGGTACTACAAAATGTGGTCCTTAAAAAATTTTTTATTATCATCTTATTGCTTCTATCATTTTTGTAGTATCTTCATTTTTTTTTTGTTCCCCCATTATATCATCGTTACATTAGAAAACTAACTACGAATTTGCTTGATGCCACTAATTTATTTATTAAAAATTTATTTTTTTATAGCTGCAAAATATCGCTGATCTTTATCGAAATTTCGAAAAACAAACAATAAAATTTTACGATTTTCCAATGAATTTTGGATTTTTCTATATTCGATTAAATTTAAATGTATAGCGAAATGTCAAAAAAATTTACATATTAATAGGCTATAAGTTTAGACCAGTGGTTTTAAACTAGTTTTGTATCACGGAAATTTTACAATGAATTATCATATATTTGACGTCACACATTCCGTCTATTCAACTTTTCATTTTTTCGTCAAAAAAAAAAAATCCAATTTCCAATTATAATTAGAATTTCCGCTTAGTTTCAAATTTTTGAATTTTAGAAATTGTCGCTAGATTTTTTCAAATTTCAACAATATTCGTCAAAATTTCTATTACTTTTTTTTCTTCTATATTCTCTTGAGAAGATTTCGATAATAATTCATTGATTTCTATTCCATTTTATAAGGTTAAATATTCGTTTCCGAAACGGTGGAATGTTACCCTTATTTTATTACCATCCCTTATAATGTGAAAAGGTATTTATACTGAATTGAGGTCAAGTTTTTCCTCACTACGCTCAAGGAAATTTATTGGTTCTGATTCTTCATCAGTCGAAACTTTCTAGATTTTCCAAATGTTATTAACAATTTTCTAATTTTCCTAAAACTTGAGATTTATTTATTTTAATTGATAATTTAGAAAATAACTTATTAAAATCGAAAGGACTTTAGTTGCTATAACCTATAACTATAAAATTTTGCAGGTGTTTACAAGAATGAAATATTCAAATTAATCAATAAACTATACATTTTATTGTTTGTTTATTCGATAAAAATTATATTCGTTTTTTGTGTGTTTGTATCAGCGATATTTTGTTGTTAAATATAATAATGATAAGAATTGACTACATTGAATACGTTTATTTTTGGCAGACTTCCAGTCACAGGCAATGAGAACAAAACAAAACTACAGTCTTTAATTAATTTACAAGTAAATAACCCGGGTCCAATATCTAATACCCATATCCAATTATCAACAACACCTAGACAACAAGAGACCATAACCATAATAAATGAGCCAAATTATTCATCATCAATTGCTGCTATTGTTAATCGTCCATCACCATTTGCATTACCCAAATATTTAACAACTGAAAAACCATTAATTTATCATTATATAACAAAATCATCATCCAAGTCAACTCGTCTAGTCTCAACACCGAAACTATCAGATAATAAAACAATTATAATACCGACAACATATTCACCGCCAAAATTTTTCCTTAAAAATATTTTACCAAAAACAATATTATCGAATAATTTTATTAATAAAACAAATCGAACAATTGATAATGTTAGAAAATTAATAACACCATTGAATATTAATTATGGTTTATTAAAAGCTACCGAAACAAATTTCGAATCAGCTGAAAAACTAGCATTTGATGATAATTTGAATACAACACCGCTTATTCTAACAACTAATAATTCTATTTTAATACCAATTAATCCATTAACAACAAATCATTATAAAACATCATCAATTGAATTAACAACAACAACAACAACAAATAAAAATTTATCTGATAGTTTAGGTAATAACGAGATAACAACAATTCGGTATAATTTCGAAAATAAATTGCGCCATTATATTGAACCATCAATAAATAATAATAATAAAACAAATAATTATCGTAATACTGTTGAAATACCGCCTATACAACAATTAATTGATGTTGATGTTAATATAAAACAAATACCAGATCAATTGCCCGATTATAAATTAAAACCAATACAAAAATCATTGGTAACGAGAAAACCAAAGACAGACAATAATATCCAAAATTCCTTAATTCCTCAACGTCTATCCCGGGTTAATACAGCAATTAAATCATTAATTGCATACGGGGGCACGCGACGACAAAACATTAAATGTAATGAAAATCAAACCGTCAATAATCAATGCAACGACCAAATTCAGAGGTATTTATTCCTCTTACAAATAATGTTGCATGTACACTCTATATTTTATTATATTTAATTTTTTTTTTTTGATTAACAGATCTGCACAATTTCCTTTTATATAATAATTTAACGATAATTCTTCTCATCACAAGGCTTAACAATTACCTGGATCTGGATAATAATAATAATAATCACAAATTAATTCGGTTTTTAATTATTTGATAAAAAAAATTTAAGAGACTGGAAGTTGACTTTGGATTTGTTTATTTATTTTTTTTTTAATTATGACATAACACGAGCACACTTAACACACAAAACTAAGGGTTATTCCGAAATAAAACAAAAAATAGTAGATAGAACTATAATTATTAAACTTTTGGTGCAGCATGATGGTGAACAGTTCATTATTTATTTTTATTTTTTAAATTTTAATTTAATGTAATCAATAAAAAAAAAATTAATAATTTTATTATGTTTCAAGAGCTTCAATAACCCGCGGTCGTGGTTCTACCCATTATTCGAACCCAAATAATGTTGTTAGTAATGAAGTTACAGTTAATGTAAATCGAGGAACACCAGCATCGTAAGTTTTAATTTATTTCTTCAAAACTCTTGTATAATTCCCTTGTATTTTTTGTTTTTTTTTTTCCTTTAGACGATCTCGACCAACATTAAAACCATCAACATCAATTGTATCAAAAGCTTCTGAATATATCGATATTTATAAATATCCGCCATATAGGCCAGAACCGATTTATCCACAACCTCAACCGGATAAAACAGCAGCTAAATGTCGAAAAGATGTTTGCTTATTACCAGATTGTAGTTGTGGTGGTAAAGAAATACCTGGTGAGATTTATGTTTTCTATAAAAATATTAGATAATCCAAAATTTGCAACAACAACAAAAAAATTATATTTTATCCAATTTAATAATTTTTTTACTTTAATTAGATTGGATAAAGAATTTTTTTCTTATTAACAAAAATTAGGCGATATTCCAATGGAGGAGACACCTCAATTGGTAATGATAACATTTGATGATGCTGTTAATGATTTAAATAAACAATATTATGCTGAATTATTCGAAGTAGGACGTACAAATCCGAACGGTTGTCCAATTTCAGCAACATTTTATGTATCTCATGAATGGACTGATTACAGTCAAGTACAGAATTTATATGCTGATGGCCATGAAATGGCATCACATACAGTGTCGTAAGTGGCCTATATTTGGATGGGAAATTTGCCAACTATATATCTATATAAAATTATAATTATCAACTATTATATATTTTTTTTGAAAAAACTAATTTTCAATCTGTGCTTACTAACCGATTTTCTTACTTTATATTATATATAGGCGATCTACCTGTTGAACAAGTACCCCAAATTGTTCTACTCACCTTCGATGATTCAGTCAATGATTTGAACAAAGGCTTATATTCTGATCTATTTGATAAGGGTAGAGTCAATCCGAATGGTTGTCCAATTGCTGCCACATTTTACGTCTCACATGAATGGACTGATTACAGTCAAGTCCAAAATCTATATTCTGATGGTCATGAACTCGCTTCTCATACAGTTTCGTAAGTCAAACGTTAACCAAAAAAAAAAAAAAAAAGTCCATCAACCCAGCACAATATCACCATTATTGAATGCACCGTTGTAACAAAAATATGGAACCGATGTAGAAATTTTAGGCTCTAACTATATAAATGCTTTATGTATATTTTTAACAAATTTCGAAAGCTTCCAATTAACAAAACAAAACAAAATCAAATATAATAAATAAATAAATAATTAATTATTGATTGTATTTAGGCATAGTTTTGGCGAGCAATTCTCCCAAAAGAAATGGACACGTGAAGTAGCTGGACAAAGAGAGATACTTTCAGCTTATGGTGGTGTACGTTTAGAAGATGTTAGAGGAATGCGTGCACCATTTTTATCAGTTGGTGGTAATAAAATGTTTAAGATGTTATACGATTCGAATTTTACATACGATTCATCTATGCCAATTTATGAAAATAAACCACCTAGTTGGCCATATACATTAGATTATAAATTATTCCACGATTGTATGATACCACCATGTCCAACACGTTCTTATCCTGGCGTATGGGAAGTACCAATGGTTATGTGGCAAGATTTAAATGGTGGGCGATGTTCTATGGGTGATGCTTGTAGTAATCCACCAGATGCTGATGGCGTTTTTAAAATGTTAATGAAGAATTTCCAACGACATTATACAACAAACAGGTAAAATTTTATTGAATCAATTATAAATAAAATATTGATGGTTTTTTTTTTTAATATAATAGAGCTCCATTTGGTTTATTCTACCATGCGGCATGGTTCACTCAACCACATCATAAAGAAGGTTTTATCAATTTTATTGATACAGTTCTCGAAATGAAAGATGTTTGGTTTCTTACTAATTGGCAAGCTATACAATGGATTAGAGATCCAACACCAATTTCACGTCTTGGTACATTCCAACCTTTCCAATGTGATTATTCGGTAATAAGAAAATTAATTTAGATTGTACTATTAAATTAATTTTTTAAAAAATTTCAATTAACAGTACCGTCCGAAACGATGCAACAATCCAAAAGTATGTAATTTATGGCATAAATCTGGTGTACGATATATGAGGACATGCCAACCATGTCCTGATATTTATCCATGGACTGGTAATACCGGAATTCGCAGCAGTCGTATTGATAACGATATTGAAGATTAATTTATAAATAAGCCAAATAAATATGGATTATTGTTTATTTTTTATTCCTCTTTAAATTATTGACACTTTTATTTGTACAGAATATGACATTGTGTGTTTTTTTTTCTTTTTGATGTCAATATTTTTGTCACATTATCAGCAATGAGAAAACTAGCAACTCTACTAAATTCGGACCTAGTCGATAGTAAAGTGCCTAAATTTTATAAAATATTAAATTGTCTTTATATTAATTTTCCCTGTTTTCTTTTTCTCAAATTATATTCCTATAATTTTCTATATTCTGCTTGTTTTCTAATTGCTCCAATATGATAATGATGTTGTAGAAGTGTCCGCTTAATTGATTTTTATACCTCAATCGACATTTTATAGAAAAATTGTAAATAGTGGTTTAAAATGTTAATTTAATTAAAATTTTATGTGGATACTGCCGTTCAATGCTCTACATAATTTCTAAATATTATAACTACAATAATAATAATAATTGTTATTATTATTATTATTATATAGATTTATTATTGTATCCTATATATAAGCCAACTGTTGTTGGATTTTTGGAATTATTCTATATTACAATTAACAATTAATTTATTATATTATTTCGAATAAATATGAATGATTTTGAACTGTAATGCGAACCAGTGAGTGATAATAAAGTATTCCGACAACATATGATATTGTAGTTTTTTTCTGAAATCCCAATAATATTTGGACCTATGTTTATTTAAGATTTTCTTTACAACATTTCATCTACTTTACATCGTCAGTTTGTAAAAGTTGCCTTGAATCACCCAGTGTTGTATAAAATACCTTACTTAGTAGGAATCATCATTATAATTTGTCTAACGTACACATAAATTTCCCCTCTTAAAAAAAACAGCTATTATATAATAACATAACAAATCATTCAACAGACCGGCACTTTCAACGCAAACGCTATTTATAGAACGTTTCCAATACAACACTTATTCAACCATAATAAATATTTATGTTAATATAATTATTAATTAATCAAAACAAAATTGCTATTGATAATTATTGTAAATTTTAATTTTTATAGTTTAAAAAATGCGCAATTTGTTTAATGAGGTTAGATTGCCTATTTGGTCGGTAATTCAGTTATCTAACGAAATATAACAAATTTTAATAAGTGCCAGTTGCTTCTATAAAGCTAAATTGGTGAGTCAATTTACGATGAATTCCCTTTTTTTTCTCTCTAAATTGTGAATTATAAATTAAATACTTGCAATACAGAAAATAATGGCAATAATTAGCTGAATATTTATTATAATATAGCTTTAATAATTGTTTATTCAATGGGAATTTAAATTAGAAATATAAACCTACCTCTCCAGTAACAATAAAAAATAAAAGTTAAAAGACAAATAATAAATTTATTTAAATTTATGTAACAATGACACCAGAATTCATTGGAATTTAACAAACCGATGAAAAAAATTGTATAGAATCAAACAGATCACAATGTTATCTTTCATTTCAATCATCATATTATTATTACTCTCCCTACAAGGTAATGTAAACAAAAACATTCAGTAGTGATTTAATTATCAATTAAATTATTTTGTAGGAATTACCAAAGGTCATCAATGTTATGTTTGTGGTTTGGATGATACCTTAAGCTGTGATAATTTCAATATAGATAATGATAAATTCATAAAAGAATGTCCGCGAGATGAGAGAGGCTGTAGTATACAAACATTTGGTCATTATCAACACAATATAATTTAAACAAACATATAATTAAAGTATCTTATTACAGGAAATACAATAATAGCAAGGTCTTGTGAAATACTAGCATTAAAAGATTGTAAAAATGCTAACAATATTCAATATTGTTATTGTTCGAAAAATTTATGTAACGATGATTATTTCACAGATGATGAAGATTTAATTGGTGAAGGTAGTGGTATAATATCGATTACTAACAATGATGATAATAGAAATATTAATGATACCAAAATTAATCATGCTAATCAATTAAGATACTATCTAGGATTTTTTATTTATATTTTTTGTTTTATTATATAATAACGAGTTTAAATCAAAAACAAACAAACAAACAAAAAATCGATCAGTATTAATTTATAGTCTTCCGCCAAAGATTTTTTATATAATCGTAATTTACATGAAAAGACATTACATTAATCAGTATTTCTAATAATAAATGTGCTTTTTCTTCTATTTAAAAAATAATTAGTTTGTGTTTGATCGTAGAAAGAACATGGAGCTTAAATAGAAAAATTATTCTAGTCAATTATTAGTTTTTAAATTCTTCATATATTTCGGAAATATTGTGCTGAATCCTATCATGTTTTTTTTTTAATAACAAACGCTTTATATGTTTGAAAGTAAGCTCACTATTTAGGCTTTGATTCGAATGAATATAGTTCGAAGTAATTGCTGAATAAACAAGCCAATAATGTTATACACCGGTGCTCATAGAATCACAGTATTGGAACAATAAATATATTTTTTAAATTTTTGTAAGAATTATACTTAATACGAATAAATTATTTAAAAAAATATATATGGTATTAGTTCTTCTTTTTTTTATAATCAATAATTAGAAATGTAATTTTAATTGTTTATTTGTATGATGAACTTAATGAAAAAATGTAATACTGCCATTTTATGCTATTGAAAATATTAAAAAACGATTCATAGAATATTTTAAAATGCAACAATATTTTGATTTAACTATAATAATAATAATAATAATCAAAAATGAGAGTATAATTGTTTCTATTTGTTGCAATATCTCCAATTTTTTTGATGGAATTTCGGAAAATTTCGCAAAAAAAAAATTGATATAAAAAGTTAATAATTGAATTCAAGCTGCTCTCTCATTGTTGACCTCAAAAGACGATGAACGATCCGTATAAATTGTGATGTACATTTAACCGTTTAGTATTTACTGGACGATTAGAATAGATGTTAAAATTTCTACTAATCGTCCATCGTCTTAAACTAAACAGACTATAATTATCCATCTAAATTCCAACTAAATATTTAATATCACATATTTTTATCAATAGAATTATAAATAATTTATTACATTATTTCCGTATTAGTATAAAATAAGGCACACGCCCTAATTTTAACTGAATCATCATCAATATTAATAGGTCGTACATTTTCATCATTAAATTCAGTCCATCTATATAGGAAATAAAAAAAATTATTTCAAAATAAAATAATCGATTAATTAAAATTACCCTCCATCTTTCAAATAACAAGCAGCTGTATAATGACCATGATCCATTTCACCTGTATGCAAAACAATTGAATTTAATTTATATTTACAATTACCAATCCGGAAATTATCTTTAGGAAAATTAGCGACCGGCGTCATTTTCTGGAAAATAGCACGACCATCTTGCATAATTAATTTATATCTAAAAAAAAAAAGAAACAAAAATCTAATAGAAAAACGATAACCTTAATACCAATTATTATAATACCGTTTTAATTGAATAACAGCAATTGGTGGATGATAACTAATTTCTTTCGAATTAAGAACTGGTTCATTACATTTACGACAACGATATTCTGGTATTGTAAAATTAGCCATATATTCGTTCATTAAATTTTCAATAAAAAAATCATTTTCCGGTATGGCTAATAAAAAATATGGTTCCATTTCAAATTTGAATTTACGTATTTTACATTGAGGACAATATTGACATACTCTTATTTGATGATAAAATAAATCTTGAATTATTGAATTATTACCACGAAATTGATCTATCCATGCTTTTTGTCTTGGTGTTAATGCTGTTGGTCGTGTAACTTCATATGTACAATCTTCTGATAATAAATTTAACCAATCTGTAAAAAATTCCATAGCATCTTCATGATAACCTTTACCATAATTTGGATGGATTGCAACAAGTTTTTGATAAAATTCAATCGGTTGAACATATTTACGTGCATTTGTCCATAAATAACGTACTAAATAAGCTGTTTCATAAATTATAGCAGCAGGACTACGTATATTATATTTGGTTGCATATGCACCTGTACAAAATAACTTTTTTATTGGTGGTAAATTTCGAAAACATTGCACAGTTGTATTCATATAACAAGTATTTTTTATATTAACTAATCCAACTTTACCAGGACTCTAAAACATGTTCAATTTTTTTTAACTAATAACAATTTTGCTATTGAAATACTCACAATTGCTTCTATAGGAGCAACTAAAGTTGAAGATATTGAAAGTCCATTATTTTTCGGTTTAACTGCTCTATTAACAATAGGTTTTTTAATAGCAGCAGGAGATTTAGGTACTGGTGGTATATTATTTATTGAAGAATCGGTTTTAGGTTTTAATGCTCTAGCTTGTACAAGGGCTTTATTTCGTTCTTCAACTATAGTTTCTAAAATTTCCAATTTACTTTCATTATCTTCTTCAGTTTTAAGAATTTCTTGTATATCGTGATCAGTTTGTGGTGTTTGTTGTTCAGGATCAAATCCAGCATACAAATCAAATTGTTTTCGAACTTCGTCTATCTCTTTTGTTGTTACATCTAATTCTTGTTGTGACTTCGTTATGTCATTTCTTATTTGATTTTGTGTATTTCTCAATTGTTCAACTGTAGTTACATCATTTTCTTTACAAATTCGATCTGTACATCTTTGCCAGTCTTGTTCAGCATCCATGATTTTCTCAATAATTTCTTGACGTTTACTTGAAAGATCCTTATAAGACTCAAGTAAATCTCTACGAAATTTTGAAGCATTGTCTTGTTCAGTAGAAACTTTACTTTGTACTGAACCCATTATCGGAACTTTATTTTCAGCTTCTGTTGGGTATTCTATATTATCTAAATAGATTAATTCATCTAACTCGAAATTCTTCTTCGATAGAATAATATGTGAATTTGTACAAATTGATGGATAAGTATCCAGAATTTCTAAATATCCTCCTGATAATATTACAGGTTTTTCCTTATAATGCCTATTAACATCCCACTAACAATAAATTAAATTTGTATATAGTCTAACAACGTTATTGCATCTGATCATACCTCTACTAATGCTGATCTTAATTCTTGAACTTTTGTAACTAAATTATTCAATGAAGTACCCCAATCAAATAAAATAATGACATCGAACGAATCACGAATATCCCAAATTTTTTGCGTTTCTGGTGGTAATCTCTTTCCTAAAACATTTGCAGATAGACTGAAAACAAATAGAATTTACATTGACAATAATCAAATTCTATAAGAAATTATTATAATTGTTACCCTTTTGTTATACATTTTTCAGGTACATTTATACAATACGGAACATCAACTCTTGACTGTAAAAAATCATTTTCAGGCCTAGCATCTACTAGTAATAAATTATAATTTCCTTGTAAGGCACTATAGAGCTGGGCACATGAAATATATTCGGCTAAAATATGATGTAATTACATATTATTAATTTTTATATCTTAAAATTAACTTGCAATCAAATATTTTCGTTGGTTTTTTATCAGTTTTGTTAATAAAAGTCGGTTTTGGTGGTTTTATTATTATTCCTTTTTGTTCTTCCATCGCTTCATAACGTTCTTGCAAAATTTTACGAATTTCATTATATTGTCTTTTTGCTTTTTTATAATCATTGCCAAACATTAAATCAGCGAATTTTTTATCTTTCTCAGTTTTATAATATAGATCATATAAATGAAGATACCTAACCAGTAACACATACGTCCTTTCTTGATCCATTGGATTTTCTTGGGACTCTTTAAACAAACTCTTAAGACATCTAGAAATAAAATATCATCAATTCATTTATATTATTGTTAAATGAAACAAATCAACGTACGTTTTATACTTTTTTTGACCAACAGTACGTATTTTAGCAAGAGGATCAGCAATTATATCCAGAGCTGGCAGACAATTAGCAAGATATAACTCCTTAAATGTACCCATCGCAAGTAATAAATAATCTATCCAAAATAAGGACAATAACTAAATTTAATGAATTGTAAACACTCTTATTTTACCAAATTCAATTAAATCTTTTTTATAAATAAAAATGAAATTTTCTCATTTGAGGTTAGAACTGATGATGAGAAATTTATTCACTAATTGTAGCTCAACTTTAGGGACACTTATTATGCTGCCATCTATGTTCTATTAATGACAACAATTCAATTTTTAACAAATTATACTCCATTTTGTATACAATCTTTTATTTTTATCATAAGAACTTAATAATTCAATAAAACGTACTGAAATTGATATTTTCATTCACAGATCTTGATTATTAATGGTATACCAAATTTTTTTTCAAGTTCCCTTCTTTTTTTCATTCAATTTTTGTACTACATATTGCTACTCGAGAAACAGACGTGAACAATTGAAATCAACTGATATTATTACTTTGTAATTGCAAAATTTGTAAGTAATCTGTTCTTATCGTTATAATACGATTTTTTTTAATGGAATTAATTTTTATTATGTTGGTCGTTTTGGTTGTTTTAAGTTGGCGGTAGTATAGATCTCTACACTTCATAGCATATATTCTAATTTTCCAAGAGGGCGCTTTGACAATTTTCAATTTTGACAGTTAACCAAATTCTTTTCGTTATTCCATGTACATCATCAAATTTTCTCTAATAAATTACCGGTAAATCAATTAAAAAATGTGTAAGTTTATAATAAATGATCGAAATAAATAAGTAATTGAAGTTATTTAATCAATAAAATTAAAATTTTTCAGCTGTAACAACTGGAACATCATTATTATTATCATCAATTAGTTCTGTATTGATATTTTCTGGTATGCAAATGTATAAAAATTGGTTTGGTTCATCACAATTATATACATTACTTGGTGGTTATTTAGGTTCATTATTTTTTATTTTAACATTAACGGCAATTGGTAATATGGAAACATATTTATTTGGTAAATCGTTTCAAGTTAAAATATTTCCAGAAGGTAATAATTGAAATAAACACACAAATTTTATCGAAATTTATTCAATTATATGCAATCTTTTATAGTTATATTTTGTTTATTATTGGCCGTTTTAACATCGGCAACAATTCATCGAGTTTGTGCTACGTCTTGGTAAATTTTTTTTACATATATACAATATTCCGTTTATTATGTAATTGTTTTATTTCTAGTTTATTAATATCTATATGTGCACTATATTATATGAATAAATATAGCCAAAAGATCTACACAATACCGGTACCTCCAGCACCTGTTCAAACTGGTAAAAAAAAACGAAACGTATCTTAAATATTATTTATAATTTGCTATTTTTGTACTGAAAACAAAAGAAATCAATTGTTTGTGTTTTTTTTTTGTAATGCCAATTTAAATAAATTTCTAGAAATTGTTTCAAAAAATATTTTATCACAATTTATTAATTAAAAAAAAAACGACAAAACATTAGTACTATTTTAATATTAATGATTAATAAATAGATAATTAATCATAATAATATTAACAATAATTATTAATAAAATTATTAAAAACACTATTAACAATATATTTGAACAATTAACAGAATTTACAATATAATTCCAATAGAATAATTTTCTAGTATCGCGACTATCATTTTTAATTTTATTATTTAATTGTTGCACTATCATAAATTCAACCTAAAATAATTTTTAAATAAATAAAATTATGAATAAAACCAAAAATTAATATACTAACTTGAGACTCCCAGGCACACTCGGTACACGTTGGAGATCATTATCAAATATAATCGGTTCATGTTGTGATTGTGTCATTGTCGGTTGTGTACGTAAGCCAAATAATAATTCAGCTGGTTGTGCTGTACGTCGTCGAACTTTTGTTGGTTTTTGTGTTGATTGTTGTTGATGAGATTCAGGTATTATAAGCCTTGAAAATAATTTAAATTTTGTTGTTGTTTTTTTTCTATATAAAATCAAAATAACTTACTGCATATCTATAGGTGATGATGATCTTGATGATGTTGAACTAGTATCATTAGCATTACTTGACATACTTGTTGTTAGTTCTTTAGAAAATATTGGAAATTCATTGTGAAGTACATGATCTAATAATTGTCCTTTAACTTGATTTTCTTGTTTCAACTACAACATTATGATTATTATAATAATAATTTAGAAATCTATTATGATAATTACCTCTTGTAAAGTGGCTTCGTTCTCTTTTAATTTAGCATCACGTTGTGCTACAGAATGACTTTGACTTAATGTCATATTATATAATTTTTGTATTAAATATTTAGCTTCGTCAATATCACAAACTGTATCAACAACATTTTGTAAATCAATTGATTCACTATTATCTTGTGTTTCTTCAATTTCCATAACATTACGTTGTGTTTCACTAATTGTTTCTTGTACATAATTAATATTTTCTTTAATATCATCAATATAACTATCTAATTGTGTTATATCTAAATTTTTATTGATTGCTTGACGTCGACGTTCTTCTAATACATCTAATTCTTTACCTAATTGTTCGCGTTTCTCTAAAAAATGTTCCATACGTACTTCTTGTTCAACTAAACCACGTTTACTTAATGCTATATTATTAATAGCTTTTTCAACACGTAACCATTTTTGTTTTGCTAATTTTTCCGAAAACAATCGTTTTTGTTGTTGTTGTTGATGTTGTTGGTGTGGTAACCGTCCTGATGCTTTCAAACTTAAATGACCACGTTGATTTTTTCTTAATACAGTAACTTCTTCTTGTTTACGTTTTAATACTTTATCTTTAATACGACTTTCAGCTTCCATTGTTTTGATAACATTAGCATTACGTCTTGATTCTTTTTTCAATTGTGCAATTTCTCTAATACGTTTCATTTCGGCTTCTTTATGTTTTTGTGATTCCTCTTTCATTTTATTAATTAAACGTACTTTAGTCCGTTTCATTTCTAATAGTTCATTTTTATACGATTTCAATTGATTCTCATGTTGACTATGATCACGTAATAAACGTGCATGCTCTTTTTGTGCTGTTTGTAATTTTTTCAATTCTTTCTGCATATCCGATAGTTTTTTCGTATATTCATCTTTAATTTTTTTCATTTTATCCGATGGTTCTGTATTAGCACTATACGAATGTAATATACGATCACGTTCTTCTTGTGTATTTTTAATACGTTGTTGTAATTGCATTAATTTATCTTCATAATGTTGTCGCATTGTTTGCATACGTCTTTGTGATAATTCTAATTCATCTATTAATTTCTGTTTCATATCAATATCATTTGTTAATATTATTAATTCGTCTTTTAATTCATTATGTACATCTTTATCATCACTTTCACTATCAAATTCATTATCACTATTTATAATACCAATATCACTATCATTATCAATTTCGGATGATCGTCGATTTTTCTCTAATACTTGTTTCTCTTTAATTAATTCACGTTTAGCTTCTTCAATTAATGTTAAATTATCTTCAAATGATGATTCCATAATTGATTGATTTTGTTGTGTACATTGTAAACGATTTATATGTTTACGTAATTGTTCGCATGTATTATTCGATTCCATTAATTTAGCACGTAATTCTTCAATTTCTTTTAAATAAGCTTGTACCATACAAGCAACATCATTATCACAATTACCACTAATCCAATTGCCCATTGCTTTTTCAGCTAATAAATTTGTATTTTTCAATATTAATGAATCAATTGTATCTTGCATTGCTTTAACACGTGTACGTAAATTATTAACTTCACCTTGTAACATATTATTTTCATAAAACATATCATTTACCATTTCATTACCATCTTGTCCAATAATACGTTTACCTTGTTTATATTCGACCAATTCTAATTGTAATTGGGCAATTTGTTG
Organism: Zonitis immaculata; assembly: GCA_037414775.1. Classification (NCBI taxonomy): domain Eukaryota; kingdom Metazoa; phylum Arthropoda; class Insecta; order Coleoptera; family Meloidae; genus Zonitis; species Zonitis immaculata. The sequence goes on from JAZBGX010001333.1 coordinate 18,474, forward strand.
TTTTAATTGCGATATAGTTTTTGAACTTTTATCTTGATTAATAAATATTTTATTTTTAATATTTCTAGCTCTATTCGCATATTTCAATGTATTTAATGTTTCCATAAAATCTCTATCACTTGGACTAACACAAGCTATCATCACAGTTTGACTATTACCACCAAGACTATCTTGTAATAATCTAGTTAATTTCGAATCTCTATATGGTATATGTAATGCACGTTTTGTTTTATCACCTAATGCTGATATAACATTACCTAATGCTAATAAACCGCAATTTATTGATATACCTTCTTTAGCACGTTCACCAGTAGCACCAGTACGTTTTAAACGTTCTGAACCAGCTAAATCGACAAAATGGAATTTAGCTGTTAATGTTTCAAATTCGTTATTTGTATCAACATTATATTCATCTGATTGTATAATACGTTGTTGTTTTATATGTAATGTAAATATTGCATGTGAACGTGATGATTGTGTATTCATTTGTGTACTAGCTGTTGTACGTGATAATGCACCTAAACGTAAACATTGCAATGCTTCTTCAGCTGTTGTTACAACTTTATATGTTATACCTTTAACTTGTATACCACCATATGGATCTTCGTGGATTTTATAAACTTTATCCTATAATAATAAATAATTATTAATTATTGTAATATTATTCTAATTGTAAATAGTACTTTACTATAAGACGGATTAAATAAATCTATAACTTCTTCATTATATAATTCCA
>JAZBGX010001334.1:0-10952 GCA_037414775.1 Zonitis immaculata
CATTCACAATATTGTTTCCATTATTTATTAGAAACTTTTGACTATTGCATTGAAGTGGAGGAACAATTGTATTGATACAAGATACAAAACAAAATAAAAATTGAATAAAGACTTTTCTCTCTAGTTGTATCTACGAAATTAAGTTATTAATTGATCAAAGGCATTCTATTCAATAAAGTTTCGTTTAATTGGGAATTGGCGATGTGAAAATTGAAATAAATTGAATTCTTCAACATTCGTGATTGTTAGAATGTAAAGCATTATTAACGCAAAGTTTAATGGCCTAGTTATAGGTGAATAACATTACCGAGCCAAATCTGATAATAAGTAGTCTTGTCGTCACGATTGTAATTTTGTAATAAAAACTTTCCTTTACCGGACATATAAAACAATTCAATTCGATTTATATTTAATGTGAATCGATATAAATTTCTACAATTGTTTTGATTCATTTATTGCAAAGTCTAATATTGGAAGTTTAGCTTAAATCTTGGAAAATTATGGCCAATAAGATTATAGTAATAAAAATGATATTTTCCGGTTGCAATTCGATTGATTTCAACCGGTAAACTTGCTGAAAGTTGCTTCCAAGTGAACCCAATAAAACGGATTTTTTATTACGGAAAGATGATTTTTTAAGAAAACCAATTCATCAGATTAATCTTCAATTCTATAATATTATTTCACATAATAATTTAATCAATACATCTATAAAAGCTTTGCTCTTTCTATATATATATATATATATACAATATCATAATATTATTTATTATCCGGGTGGTTTAGTGTGGAAAGACGTTAACATGAAAATTTGCATGTTCAAACAGACATCAAATAGCACGCACTATTATCGTTTAGTTTCAAATCTAGTTACGGTGTTACATATAAATTGTTGATTTGATAGAACAATAAGATGCAAAATAAGAGAGCTTACGTATTATTTATACTACAACTATATATAGTCCAATTAATTTCTATTTAATATATTAGTATGTAAATTAAGATTATATTAAACATATATATTGTATAGAATCTTAAATTTCAGCGTTATTATTTCAAGGGAAAGGTTCATCCAACTAATTTATGATAAACAGTAAGTTTTGTTATTGTTTTTGTTTATTATATTGATAATAAAAATTAAAATTAAATATTTACAATATTTTGTAGTATTTTATTTGATACGAATGATTGCATCTATACATATATAGGTGTATATATAGATGCTTTTAGTTATATTAAAGGAAGATCTAAAGCGCAAAATTATCTAAAGCACTTACGTAGGAATGAAATAACATTGATTTACTTGTACACACAAGTAATAAGAGATAGACAAAATAATAATAATAATAATAATAATAATCTAACAATGGTTAAATTATTATTATTTATTAATTTACAAGTTTTCATAAGACTATGACCTAGATTCCCTAGATTCAGGAATTTAGTGGAAAAAGTAATTTTTTCATGATAGGAAAAAAACAATGTAGTTATTGGTGATTGTGAAATTGATAGGTAATCTGAAGGATAGATAAAAATATCTATATATTGTTGTTTATAAAGAGAAACTACATTAAGCTGTAAAAGTGCTTAACAATCCACATTAAGCTCAGATAACGTTCGTGTTTTTTTTTTCGTTTTGCTTGAAGCAGAATAAAGCACATTACGATATCAAATAGCTGTGATTTTATAACAGAATGTGTTTCACTATGTATATAGTGGAATAAATCAAAAATTATAACTATTATATGGTAGTTCTAAAATCAGATACATTGAATATATGAATAAAATAAAGTGTGATTTAAATATATTATCTGTACTACTATATGTATAATAGAATTGAATTAAATAGGAAATGTCTATAAGATAATAAAGACAGAATAAGGGTAACTTATAACTTATAACAAAAGAGATATCCTATGGGAAACAATGTAAATAATAACTTTGAAATAGGAATGAACAAATATAATAAAAAAAAGAACAAGAATCTAACAATGATAGATGGAAATGAGCTATTTTTTGTCGTCAGATTCCTATATAAAAGTGAAAAGAAAGTTTGGAAAAAATAAGTTTAAAATATCAATAAAAGCTATATTTATTATGTTACTTATAAGTAAAGTTGTTGTAGAAATAAGTTTGAATAAAAAATTGCACGTCAATTTATTTTCTCAACGAATATATTAACTAAGTATATGAATTCTCTGAATAATTATTTTTCGAACATTATTAAATAATGAAAAGAAAAAAATTCAGCAAGAAAAACACGAGTTTATAGCACGCTATATGTAAAAATCTTCCTGTTTAATAGAAATTCTTAAGAAACTTTTCGATAAAAAATCTATTTAACGTTAATTTAAATTTAATTTCTTTTTTCTAATAAAATTCAACTGTAATTTTAAAATAATATCATGTTTATCAATTGACTAACATAAAATTTAATAATTTATCATTGTTATTGTATAAGTGATATTAATTTTAAATTAGACTTTTATAAAATGGAATAAAGTACAGCTGACAAATACTTTGAAATATTCCATAATTCTTGAGGAAAACTTATCAAATATTCAAAAACTGATCTCCGTCCAATTGAGAGAAATATGATAAATTTCATCGAATACACTTCCTTTAAATAAAAATAAAAAAAATCTCAAACCAGATTATTGATCAATAACTGTTCGAAAATTAATGTGAATAATTATTGAATATTTAGACTTCAAATGACACCAAGAGGAAAGGTAATAATGTAATAAATAACACAGTTCCCTTGAATAGTGAGATGCCCGCTGACGAGACGATTTCATTTGAAATAGATTTTATAATCTACTTACATAATAGTTCTGAATCACTTGAATCAATCTAAAATTATTGTTTGTTTCTTCTTTCCAATTTGTTATTTTTCAACGATTTGCCATTCCATGAAAGATAATCAATTATTTGTCTCTTCTTATCCATCAATATCATTTCATCGTAATAAGTAAAGAGTTTCTTACCATGTACATTCGAATAAGGTTGATCAGCAGTAGAACTTGGAAAAAAGCACTCAAAAATGGTCAAAATATGCATTCAAATAAGCATTAATAATTAAAAGTATCTGCAGTTAAATATGCATCTATGCAATTTAAATATCTATAGTTAAATCAAAATCTTGCTATTTATACATCTTTATTTACAATCTTAAACTTATATCACCATAAAAATTAGTTATAATTCGAATCAAACAATATATAACCAAATATTTCTCTATATTCTCAACTGCTAGAGATATAGTGTCTGCGATCACTTAAAGTATTTCTATAGACCGAAAATGTTCTTACAACGTCACAAGACGTTATAGGAGCAAATTTGAATTTGCTAATAAAATGTGGTCGCAAGTCTAACACAGCTAATAAGTTATCATTCAAATTTAAAACCTCGTTGAATTGGTTTAATTTTTTAAAACCTACATTTTTTTCTATAACTCAACAAAACACTCTCAACATTGACTGATTCTTTTAATGCACAAATCTTTCGCTTTATTTACAATATAGACAGACTCATGTAATTGGAGTCCTTTAGATTCTAAATTCTTTATTGCATCTGTGGGGGAAACAATTGCTTCTCTAATGGTTAACAATCTACCTGCTCATTCATGAAATGTGGAGAAACCATTGGTATATTTCAGAAAAGACAAGTAATAACCCCTCAAATATGCAAGTATTTATTTTGCATATGCATTTATGAAAAATTGTAAAAATATTATTTTATGCATTTAATATGCATTTTACATAATTTCCAAGTTCTAATCATTAGTATCAGTATCAGTAGCAGTCTCTTTGTCGCAAACTTCATTATCTTGATGTTCACAAACACACTCAATTATATCTAAATCATGATAGACTCATTATACAAATTGTTGTCTATTTGTAAGTATAACTAGCACTATTGAATATGTTAGAAGGCGATAAACCATATTCAGCCTAAATCTCCTGTGAAGCTACTATCACCCAACCCAAAATCAGATTTGCAAACTACAGTTTTGTATAATTTTCTATCTCATATTTTGCTCCATAGCAGCTTTATTAGAGCATAAACAATTGTGATGCTATTTTCTGATTGTTTGAATGAATTTGTTTGATAATATAGTCTTTTGGTTGGTATAGAGTTGTAATATTTGGTTTTAAGAGAATTAATTTAACATTTTATGAATAATGTGGATGTGAATTGACATTACTTAACCAAAAAAAAAACACCAACACTTTTCTGTCTCTCTTATCATTTTTATATCAATTTTTTGTAGACACTCAGCTTATAGACGTTTTACTTGAATTATTGATTCAGAAATGGGAATATTTTGAGAACGAAAAAAGAGCACAGGAACTTCAATCTATTGAAAATTGTACATAACTTAGATTTCAATCAACTTCTACTTCTGTTGTGCCTTGTTATTGATTGTTTTATCTTAACTGCATTCTGTTTTTCAAAATATCAGCAGTATGCGTTTTACTGATTTCAAACCGCACTAAGAGGTTCCATTTTTTCCGTTACATCAATTAATTGAATTTTAAAAAGACTCCGACTATGAGAAGTGAATTTCCTAAAGAAATAATAGGTGGTTGAATAAGTATAATGTTCGTGTCCGTCCAATAGCGGGTCTCCGCTCAATAGAGATTTTGCCTTATGTGTATGCCGTATAAGAACTTCAGGAAGCCAGAAATTATCCGGTAATGGGAAGTGTCCGTCATGTGCAGCTCAACTGTACTTGGTAGTAGTAGTAATAATAATAATAATAATAACAATAATAACACGAATCTCTTACATAACAAATATAAATAATTCAATTCTTTTTGGCTCCTAGAAAAAAATCTTTTTTTCTTTCGGAATTTCCTGACGATTTTAATTGTTCCAATTGTGAGAAAACTTCCACAATTAGTGTTTTTATATTAATAAATCCTATCACAGATATCCCAATCATCATCAATAAGGTATTTGTATTATTTTGATAATATGTAATCGATCTAAATTGAGTACGAAATTAAAAAACAAAAACAAATAATGATTAATAATAGGTAGAGGCTTAAAATAGAAACAATTTGTTTTAAAATTTTTTGTTCTGTTATTGGAAGATAATTGAATAAAATTTATTATTGTCAGTACAACTTTTCCAGTTAATTAATCAAAAAATTGAACCAACTTTGATAATAAATCGATCAAACAGCTCCTATTTAAAATTAATTATAATTCTCAAACATAATCTGAAGATATAACAAATTATATCTAATCAAAATGAAATTTCCAATCAAAGTCTAATCATTTTATTAATTAAACCCATTATACTTATCGATAATCAATAGTTTGTATTAGATTTGAATTTCGCGCGACAGGCGCAATTAGTGGAGCTACATTATGGATTAACAACAAATCCAATGCATCTAAAAAGCGTTAAACGATATATGCGTCTTTGTTGCCTCCAGATATTATTGGTTGATTTCAAATTTGGCGCTATTGTGAAATGAAATTTGACAGAAGTTTCATTGTTTCCGTCAATTTATCAATTTTGAGGTTATATTTACACTTTATTACAATTTTTCAATTAGAGTTCAATAATTACTGGAATAATGGATGAAATTATTGATAATGTTTTATCAGGTGATGAAGAAACGGCCGCTGATTATTTACAAAAATTTGTGGAATCTGTAAGTCTCTATTTATAATCATTACTAAAATATAATTGTTGTGTATTTTGTAGACGGAACAAATCTTTACATTTACGGAATTGAATAATTCATCGAAACGTCGAAATTTCTGGAATAAAATCTATAATTTAGCAAATAATACAACCAATATGAAATTATTGAAAAATTGTTTTGCATCTGTACGTATTTTGAGTCGTGAAAAGACCGATTTAAACGAATTAATCACAAATGAATGGTTGGAATTAATTAAAAAATGTACAGGCATTGGTAATGAACATTATCGATTTATCAATATCGATGTTAGTATTGAAGCACAAAAAGCTTTATGTAATGTAATATTCAATAGTCAAGTAGCTGCAACAATGTGTTGTGAGAATCATATAATCGAAGGTATAACTGAACGTATGAAACAATATAAAGAACCAAATTTTCCTTATGATATTAAATATTTCGATATGAAAATTCTATTTCTAATTACGGCAATATGTCCACAAATACGTAATAAAGTTAAAGATGAACTACATGGGATCAAATATTTAATTGATTTATTAGATTTAATATTGAAAGAATCAGCTGAAAATCTACCAACAGAATCACCACAAATTCGACTAAATGTCTACTAGATTTCTATAATTATTCCCTTTTTTTTCAATAATTACATTTTTAGGATAAACAAGTCGATTTGGTTTGTGAAATTTTGAAAGCTCTATTCAATATCACAGTAATTGTTGATAAAGATGATGAAGAAGAATGTGCACGTTATTCGCATTTAGTATCGATTCTACGAATGTATCTTTTAATATCGACGAATAGTAAAGAGAAAACTTTCATTCTACAAAATAATATTATTAATCTATTAACAAATATGCCAAATTCTACCTATAATTGTTTAATGACGCCAGTATTACCCGAACAAAAATTACCAAATAAATTCAAATTTGAAGATAAAAATATGACGGTATTCTACGAACTATTGATTTTTCTAAAAAATCGACTATCAGATGAACCTGTAAATAAAATCAACTAACAATTATGATTATTATAAACTATAGTTATTTTATAGACAGTTTCAAAACAACACGAAGTTCTATCACCGGTTGTTTCTGTATTATTAAAATCAGCAAACAGTGATCGTACTATACGTAAATATTTACGTACAAGAATTTTACCACCATTACGTGATGTCCATAATCGGCCAGAGCAAGGGACAACATTACGTAATCGTTTATGTCGTTTATTAACAACACCAATTACACAATTACGTTCATTAGTAGCTGAATTATTATTTGTCTTATGCAAGAAGAATGGTATTTGTTTTTTAATTGTTATTTATAAATTCTAAATGTTAATTTGATATTATTCAGTGAATAGGATGATTAAATATACGGGATATGGTAATGCAGCTGGTTTATTTGCTGAACGCGGTTTATTAGGTGGTCGTTCTGATGAAGGTGAAGCTGAATATAGTTCAGATAGTGAAGATAGTGAAACTGAAGAATATGCCGAATATAAACATGGAATTAATCCGGTTACTGGATGTTATGAGGAACCACATCCCAATATAATGGAAAATATGACCGAAGAACAAGTAATGATTTATTAATTATCAATTAATTCATTATATTATAATTTTTTAATTCTAGAAAGAATATGAGGCGATGAAATTAGTCGAATTAATTGATAATTTAACTAAAACTGGTACAATTAAACCATGTCGTATCGGTCCAGATGGTAAACCACAACCAATTGAGCATATCTTAGAATTACAACAAGGTTTGAAAGCTCAACAAATTAATAATAATGGAGACAGTGATAGTGATTAAGTAAGTCTTTCAATGAATCTTATTTTAAAAATATATTATAAATAAATGTAATAATTATTATTTGATAATCTCGTCATCTTTTAATGTAGAAACTATGGATGTTTGAATAAATATTTAAATGTTAAATTGCCCGGTATTGGATTTTCCATTTTGTTTTGTTATTGTTTTTTCACGCATATCAACATTTTGTCAATTTATTGATAAGCACGTGGCTGATAGGATATTTTTTAATGGAACATCACGTCACGTGCCTAATAAAATTCTACAAAACCGATAACTATCACTTTTTAGTCGAACCAAACCAAAAAAAATATATATTCCGTCATGGTTTATTGATACTAATTCCAAATATATAATCCATACCATTTGGAATCGATCATTTTTCTGGTGTGTAGTTTCGGGGATGCTTCAATACATTTAGATATGCTTGAATTATTGATATATAATAATTTTTTTTGTTGTAATTGGCAGGTGTGTATTAATAATAAGAATTTTTATTGTTTGTATTTCGACAAAAAAAAATTTAAGCTTTTAATTTTTTTAGATATATGTATAGTGTATAGTATATTACCGGAAATAAAAATTATGCGAAATAAATTATATTTCCTGATCGTTACGGTTTAGTAGATTTTACTTATAATATTATTGGAAGTTGGGAATTTTCAAAGTGTGCCACTAGTTTTTTGAATTAAACATTTCCGGTATACTAGTCAAAACTTTTACGGTGGTAAAGCACCCCATTTTATCCTACTAGAAACACGTGTATCACTAATTTCATCCGGTTGAAAAGGACTTTTTTTGCCTTAATTTTCAAAATAATTTTTTTCTTCTTCAAATTAATAAATATGAATATTTGAAATTTAAGAGAAAAAAAATTGTCGACTATAGAAATCGACTGAATTCACCCACACAATAGAAAACCGTTAGAGGAATCTGATGGGAAATCAACATTTGTTATAGTAGTTCTGATCCACCCCATCAATATTAGAGATCAGTAAATCTAAACCGCTTAAAATTGTGCCCAACTATTATACATTTAGTAGAAGAGGAGAGGGCAAAACCTGGGAAATTTTCAATACACAAACAAAATACTTTTATAAAGATTTATTTTAGATGAAATGCGAAACGTTTTATTTTTCTATTACAAATTCAACCGTTGATCTTTTATTTTTCTGACACCCAAATATTTAATGAAATTAAATAAATAAATGTGCCTCCAAATGTTATAGTTGGTCCGCGATAAGTTATCATATAATCACGAACATATGTGGAGCTTTTCTTCAATAAAAGTATATTTTTATAAAGTGAAAAAAACAACAACAGAAATATAGCGAACTCGATCTATAATATTACAACATTTGGCATCTGTGAAGGAATTTGTGTTTCCTTGACAGAACCCACAGCCCATATGGTTCTTATTGTTTCACCAACTTCGCTAATATAAGACTTATATGATAATAGTGCAGTTTTTTAGAAGTATTCCATTATTCGATACAGTAATATTTTATATAAATATGTACCTATATCGTAAAAGTGGTTATATAACGTTGATATAAATATATGTATGTAAAAGTGATATGTGTATGTGTAGATTATATATATATGGGCTGTTTATAGTAACAGCTGTGTGATCGAAAAACCAACCCCTAGATATGGGAGGGGTTTATTTTGTTATACTGGTCTCGTGCCATGTGCGAAACTACCATATACGTTGGAAATAGTCGAGCCTGTTCCTTAGAAATGAACGCGCACGCGACATAACTATTTCAATTGGTAACGACGCCGCCAATTTAATTGTCTAACATCCGGTTATTTAATATTTTCGAATGAGAATAGAAACAACAATATAAGAAAATATTCAATAACATTAACATTAATAATAACAAACCTTATAGCATAAGACTTAATTTATTTAGGCGGATAATCAAAAATTACATTCTAATTCGTGTAATAGTAGAGTGTTATATTTTTGTATTAATATAAACAATGGCTAGTGTTAGTGTTGTTCATTTTAATACATCACCACATAAAGTCTTACAACAACAAAATAATACAACAAATACTAGTAATAATTCGGATAGGCGCGAAATTGTGATTTTACGTAAAACCCCACAAATTCTACCACAACCAAAAGATTTCACAAAAAGTGATATATTAATAACAAATACAGCTCGTAAAAAATCTAATAGGAATAATACAAGTAATAATAATGTAAATTCTAAAGATATAAGAACTCAACCACAACCGATAGCTGTTGCTAGACGTAATGCTAGAGAACGTAATCGTGTTAAACAAGTCAATAATGGTTTTGCAAATTTACGCCAACATATACCGAATTTTATTGCAACAGCATTCGAATCAAATAATACACGTGGTGGCAATAAAAAATTAAGTAAAGTTGAAACATTACGTATGGCTGTGGAATATATACGTAGTTTAGAAGATTTATTAGCAACCGATAATAATGATAATAATAATAATAATAATAATAATAGTGAAGCATCGACAACATCTTCAAATTTACAATATCAACAAATTATGTCACCAACAACGGATGATGATGATTTATCATCAAATGCTACAACATCATCATCACCACAATATATACGTATTGATGCAACAACATATCAAATTATACCCAATCATCATTTATATGATGATAGTGAAAATTTGGAGCCTTTAAATATTTTATCAGATGCTGATTTAGAATTTGGCAATAATCACGATTTATTACAACAAATACATAGTGGTGGTGATTCATTATCACCTGGTATATATAGTGAACAAAGTTTATCACCTGGTATTATTGATAAACAAATTTATCAACATAATATCGATTTAGTACAAATCAAAACTGAATTACCTAATGATATACCGGTAATGTCATTGAAAACTGAACAGGAATTACCGCAACAACATAAAACTAACGTTATCAATGTGATGCAATGGTGGGAACAACAACAACAAACTTCACATCCAAACAATACCATTAGCTAGTTGTTAATAATAACGGTGAGTATTTATAAATTTAATATTTCAACTAATCAATCATTTTCATAATTAATTAACCATCAACTAGTTTTATTTTAAATTGATAACAAGTATATTGCAGAATTGTAACGCATAAATAATCGAGTTTATTAATTATTCCGCACGCAATCGATCTAGAATCGGCTTGATTTATTGTACTTTTGTCGTTGTTCTGTCAATGTTAAAACAGTCAAAACGTTAACAACTAACAACGACACTTGTACAAATATGCAAATTATTAATTCAACCAAATAAATCAACATTATATTATCATCATCAAGTTTGAATGGATGGTAGTATACGTATTGTAATAAATTAATTTTTTAGTTCGGTATTTTCGCAATATTTATTAAAATTTTATTTCTACCTGGAATCTGTCGTTAGAATAATATCGCCGTCTATTATAATGAAAAGCTCGCATATATATATA